>OX454418.1:81198865-81481989 GCA_949715475.1 Microchrysa polita | reverse complement strand
TTCTCTTTTTTGCTGCCTTTGTTCTATTTCAATTATTACTTGTTCTTACAAGGTATTTTGTTAAAAAGTTTTATTTTGTTTAAACAATAACAGAGCACTCTTTTTATTGAAACGAAATCGTCTGAGTCACTCGTTAGGCCGGTGACGATTAATTAGGTGGATCCGATCAAAAACCGAATGTTGGTCTACACTGTGCGGAGTTTGCCTCACCTACCGCAAAAGATCGACCCAACATCAGTACCTTGGACTCCCCCAAACCACTTTGCTGGCAGTTGACTGTATACTGAACAAAATCAATCTCTCTCAATCTGTCTCTCCCCGGTAATTTTGCCAATCTTTTACCAGCGGTTTTACAAACCCCGATCAGTGTGATTGCGGCCTTAGAGTAGCTTAAATATTAGACCAGACAATTTTTTTAATCCACCATATTGTTGTTTTAGAAATTTTTATATTTTTTAATCTTCCCAAACAAAACAGAAGGTAGATGATACTCGTATATATTGGGGAAAAAACGAAAGAGCTAAGCGACGAACTTGATTTTTCACATTCCTCAATAGCTTCATATTTACTCATTCCAATCGCTAAACTAGATAAATATTAGAAATTCATTAGCACTCATTTACGTTTATTCACATTACCAACCTAGTAAAAATATGTATTCTCTTTTCTTTCCAGGTATGTTTCCTAAAAAATATGTTCCTGTGAGTATGATCGATAAATCGGTACATAAAAAAAACGCCACATTGCATAACCTTTTAATAGGACTCAGACTTAAGTAATTCGATGCATTCAATGATAAAAAAGTAGTCCAGAAAAAAAACTATAATACCGTACTGTAGAATACTATGAAATCAAACAAAAGCGAACATGTCGTCACCACGATGCCATAACAGCGAATTTCCTTTTTATATAGTTTTGGAAAAATGAATCTATAGTTTTAATTTGCTCTAAAAACAGAAATTTTCTTCTAACCCATTCATCATTCCTGAAATATTAGAAGAAAGTATCTATTTCGGTGAAATTGTTTGCAGATTCGCGGTTCTGGCATCTTTTTTTTTTTGTAAACTGATCAAAACTCTTTAGGGCGCATGTGAAATTTTCGCTTTGCAGCTGTTGTTCTTCTTCTTCTTTTAGCGGTGTTGCAGCTGTTGTCGTTCGCGCGACTGGCTGTAATGGGTACCGTTAGATTTGCCAATTCCTTTTTGACGATAGCAAAGAAGACGGAGATCATTTTGATTTTAAGAGGTCGTGCTTAAACGTGCTTTTTGTAACACAAGGCATAAGTATGGTTGATTGTAATTTGTGGATTTTCGATCTCAGCCTAGTTATATGATGCAAATGCCTTAACTGTTTCGGTTGTTCTTGTAACAAAAACATATAACTTTTAGCCAAATACTATGGAGCGCGGCAAGATATTATATTCCAGTAGTACGTCAAACCACATCTGCCCCCCCAGATAATTATTCCGCCGAACGTAAAACGGCTGATAGCTGAACGTAACCTGGTTCGCAGACGCTGGCAACGTACTAGGTGGTTAGTCTACAAATTCGAATTTAACCGACTGAAAACGCAAATTGACGCAGAAATTAGCTCAGAAATTTGCACTGGAATAACCGTATCAAATCGCTGGAAAAAGGAAGCAGGAACTTCTGGAACATAACTAAATCCCTTAAGAAGCGTGGTAGTAATATTCCGCCTTTAAAAGAGGCAAATGCTTTCGGGACATATTTTCTAAATCAACATCTTGCTACTCGCTCCTTTGGTGATCTAGAAACTGAAAACGTGGTCAATATATCTAACGACTATATTAATAATATAGCAAACTTTGGCGCACCATTTCTGTCTTTAACGTCTATCAAAAAAGCAATCAATCATTCGAAAGTGAACAAAGCCGCAGGTCCTGACTTGATACCAATGAAATTTTTAAAACACATGCACAGAAAAACGCTTGTATACTTATGCAAAATATTAAACGCGTGCATGAAATTCACTTACTTCCCAAAAGCATGGAAAACAGCTTCTGTCCTTTGCATTCCTAAACCTAACAATCAAAAATCGTTAGTGAGTAGTTACCGCCGGATCAGTCTACTCAGTACTATAGGCAAATTATTCGAGCGCCTGTTAAAAGACAGAATTACAGATTTTCTATATGAGAAAGATATTCTTCCAAGAGAACAATTTGGATTCAGGAAACAACATAGTACCGTACACCAAATCGCACGCATTAAGAAAATTGTCCAGTCAAGTTTAGATGCCAAAATATCCATAGGAATGCTAACACTAGACATGGAGAAAGCCTTTGACAGTGTATGGCATAAAGGGCTTATTCACAAGATTTACAACTTTGGTTTCCCGATGTATCTAGTTAAAATTATAGCTAATTTCCTTACAGATCGTTTCTTTCGCGTAAATGTTAATGGAACGTTTTCACCTTCATTTGCTCTTCCAGCTGGTGTTCCCCAAGGATCAGTCCTAAGTCCTATATTGTATAGTATTTATACTAGTGACATACCCATACCTTCATGCTGCCAAGTTTGTCTTTTCGCTGATGACACTGCTCTGTTATGCAGCTCACTTTGTCCTGATATTATTTCAAACGCACTAAACGGATTTAGATCTTTCGAAAACTATTTCAAAAGATGGAAAATTAAAATTAACGCAAATAAAACCAAGGCCCTTTTCTTTACAAGAAAGCGTAAACCTGGTCCATTGAATTTAGGAGTCTCAATCGTAAACTGGAATAGAGAACATATCAAATATTTAGGTGTGCTTCTCGATAAAACCCTAACATTCAAGGCGAACACGAGCGCTCTTTGTACAAAAGCTGATTCGTTAATTAAAGTTATATACCCTATTAATACCCTATTAATAAAAAATCTCCATTGTCAGTTCACAACAAAATGCTCATATTTAAGACCATCCTCCAGCCTTCACTAACATACGGTGCTGGTGCATGGGGCTCTTGCGCGCCATCTCACATCAAAGAACTACAAACCAAACAAAATAAATTCCTCAAGCTTATATTAGACAAGCCAAAATCGTTTTCTACTTCCTTGCTTCACAATATCGCCAACGTTCCCCTGATGCGTTATAAAATCTGCCATATCGCTATCAATTTTCATTTATCATGCGCTCGTTCCACCAATCCTCTAATCGTTGACTTAATTAGCTAATTTCTATTTTGTACCATGTCTCTTTCTTTTTCAATCCCTAAAGCAACTTTCAAGAAATTAGTGCCACCACGCAAAATCTTTAGTCTATAAGTTAGTCTGTAAGTTAAAATTAGTTTAGTTTCTTAAGTTTTTTACATAAAAATTATAATCTGAATAAGAGGTTTTTGAAACCCTACTTTCCTCTTACCTAACTTTTTCTGTATCTTTCATCATCTTTCATTAGTTTAAATTCTACTGAATATTTTTTTTTTAAATATGTAGTTGCAAGAGTTACTACTCGATCACTTCTTATAAGTTCTGTAAATCTAATGTTAATTATATTTTCTGAATTGGTTAAATAAATTAAATTTGAATTTGAAAACATATAACTGTATCACTTAACTTATTAACCTGATAAACTAAACGTTTCATAGCCTTACAGTTTTATGATCTTCACGAAGGGCTGTCCTAATCTTTTGGAGTCGTTACCGGGAGTGTTGGACTGCATTCTACCGTTACGATTCGGTAACAATTTGTGTTGACAGCCAGTTTAAGTTACAAAAACAACCGACACAGTTAAGGAACTTGCGTAAAAACCGGGGTGGGATCGAAAAATCAAAAATTACAACGCGTTATGTTTCAAGGAACACGTTGGGCTGCCATTGTGTCACCGGTGAACACCCACAAACGATTCGTCATAGGCCATGTGTCATAGAGAAAAACATTCCGCACTGGCCAAGGTATCATCGTTGATACATTTGTAGTCTCCTTTTTAATTTACACTTTACTCAAAATTAAATTTATTTTGTGTTGTTGAATAATATTTGTAATAAATTGTATTTTGATAAGCCTCAAGGTCCCATTCCGGAAAAAGCTAACAAACGTCAGTAAATTAGGAATAAACCAGGAAAACGTAATTACGTCGTTCTTCTTTTAATTTACGCTGTAGAAAGCACTCTACAGTTCTCTTGTCACCGGTGATACACATGATATTGTGGTGAATAATTTAATACATTTTGATTTTTTTTTGTAGTGTTTTTTTAATTAGTTTTACTTCACAATTTAACAAGAAAGACAAATGATTTCAATTGAACGGATAAAATAACTAAAGTAAATAAACAACGTTGACTAAATTTTCTACTTATATCATGTGTCACCGGTGACACATATTACTTTTTTTTTGTATCTTATACTGACGATTCCCCACAGGGCAATATGTCATCGGGGTGAACACACGTTAAATTTGAGTTAAAACTACGGCATTGAATCGTCAGTATCCTAAAAAAATGTTCATTGCAAAACGCCGAGAACCTGAAATAAATTACTTGGCCTGGGTGGAATAATATTGTATGGTGTTGACCGGTGAGGCATGGCACACATGCCTAAAAACCACGTGGCGTTTCAATAAAATAAAACATTGTCTCGAGATGAATTTTATGACATCTGATTGCTTTCTTCCGAACATTTTCCCTACCTGCGAAAACTTGACAATTTTTCGTTCATTACGAGACCGAACCGTAGACATATGTATGCATGAAAGCCATATTCTTTTTTCCAAATTTTGATGTCAGATATCATAATTGAAGATTAGTAGCACAATCTTCCGACTTATGTTTCCCAACTGGAGGATCACTATACTTTTCGTTCGTTTATCCAAGGATTTAAACGGCGTGCTCTGAAAATTACATTTGGGACTTTGAGACTTTGACGAGTCTGATACTTTCCATGCCAAAAGCCGTACTCCACAACTGAAAACTGCTTTGTACAGATCGTTTCTCGAAAATCCTAAAACTAACTTTTATGAATAACTTATAAGTTGCTACTATTTCACATTCCTAGTTTGAGGTGCTACGCAAAGAAAGGTAGCGGTCTTTAGTGTTCCGCATCGTGAAAAAATATTGAGCACCACTGGCCGATGCGAAGCATGTATATATGGTGTTTCTTCGCTTTTGCATTTATGAGTCATGTAACATAAAGGCCTGCCATCCGAAACTTTATCATTAGTGAGAACCATGTGTCCACTGCATTTCTCCCTGTTGAGTTACATGTACCTCATTAATGTATAAAGTTTCGGTTGATAGGTGTCGTTTTTATGAGAGACACGTTGTGAAATCTCATGCATTCATGAGATACGTGTTTCAACTGCGTTCCTTTCCTTGGCGGTCTGTGACTCACATGTGCCTCATAAATGTATAAAGTTTCAGTTGTCGTTCTTATGACGGTATAGACCGGTTAGACTGATTTTTTTTTATTCGTTCTAACGTCCGAATCTCCATATATGTATTTATGGGACACCTGTGACTCATACCGCGTTATATTAGCTAATATTGAAAATTAGACAAAAATGGAATAATTCCTGTAACACGTGCTACTTTTCTATTAACCCATTAACGACGAGACCCTAAAATCTTACCGATTGAGCTGAAATTTTCCACGTCGGCTTAAAATGGCTAAAAACACATTTTGTAGAAAAAAATTTTTTCCGCGGATGCCGGGTTCAGGCTCCCGGCACTGTTACATATATGTAACATCAGGCACTCGAAGTACTCGAGGGTGTTACATACATATATGTAACATCAGGCATGATACGTGGAAAGTGTATTCAAAGTATATTTTTGATTTTTTTTTTCAAAAAGAAAACATTTTAGTACATTTTTTTTAATAAAGCGAAAAATATATGAAAAGCGATATTTTACATGAATTTTGAAATGTAGATAATGCAACAATAACGTAGAAATAATACGAAATGTGTGCGAAAATTGAGCAGCCTTATAAAAATATTATGCCAAATATTTTATTTTTTTTTTTTGATTATATATGTGTTTTTGCATGTGGAGTTGTTGTTGTTTTATTGAGAAGTTTCTTGAACACCCACAGAACTAATAGATTTGACAGTTTGTGAATAGGAAAAATGTTTATAGAGCTACAGTAGTTAACAATACAAATTTTGAGGATTATGGAAGATTTGCCAGTAAATTATAAAATTATTGTTTCAATTTTTTTGTCAATTTGTGCATCCGCCCAATTTGTCTAAAAAGGACAATAAACAGCCTATAATTCCTCCTTGTCTATAATTTGGTCTACATTAGAAACCATTTCTTCTTTCGTAGCTCAAAATATATCCTTTTAAATAGTATATTAGCAGAATTAAATAGAATAACTAATCCCCTGGCCTCATGAAAATAAAGCCTTGACTCCTTGCTTCGGATACCCTTGAATCCGGCTATAATTTTAATCCACATAAGACAACTATTGTATCCATATTCCGGATTTCTAGAGCAATTATAATTCCGACTCTTAATATTTTTGGTATGTTATGCCAAATATGGCCGCTCAATTTGCCGGTCAAGAAGACACAAGGGTCTAATTTTAAGGAAAAACCTAAATAATATAATTTTTTTCTTTTAAATTTTAATATTTATGAAGACTATTTATACTTTTTTTCTAGATAAAAATGTCTTGTTAAAATCCGGAATTTTCGTTAATGCGGATTTTTTGAGAATCCGGACTTCTTTTTTTTTTGATAATTTATCCGGACTATCGCGTCAATAGTGTAAAAAATCCATAAAATAAAATAAAACACTAAAAAAGTGCATACTCATACACCTTGTATACGAAGAGTACAATTTCCCCATATCAGGACGGATGTTACATATATGTAACAGTGTTATAAAAGTACTTATAAAACGTAAACTACGGACAATATTTATTTCATTTATTTTTTGTATTGTTTCAAAAAGACCATGTAATGACATACGATTAATTTTTTCCCAATTTGTTCCATACAATTAAATATAAAAATAAAATTCCTCTACTACTTTTGCCATCGTGACGATTTTCGTCAACATCGAAATAACCATCAGAAAGAAACCTCTATAACTTCCACAATAGTCAATCAAATTCAGCTAAATTGATTTCTACGCATTGCTAATAGTGTCCAGTACAGGATAAAACACTTTTTAGTGCCGAATTGATATCCTATTCCTTTAGCAGCCGTTTGAAACGAAGGATGTCTTACTGTTACATATATGTAACATCAGGCATTAATGGGTTAAACCAGATGACATACACGCACCAAACATAAAAACATCTTCGGGTGAAATACCTTTAAGCGGACTGAAAAGCTCGGTAGTCGAAGAAGTTGTGTGGAATTCATTCATTCTTTCTTTAAAACAGCCGTTATATCACACAATCAAACATTTCAAACGGCTTAGAATTTAGATCTCAACATTCTTTTAATTTGTAGGGCTTAACACTTCTCCACCTGCCCGTAACTTACTCACATCAGAGTGATAAACTGCCAAACCATCATCGCGGTTTTTTTCCTTGATTTTTATCAAGTGGGGTGAGCGATTTATGACGACGAGTAAAATCATAAGCGCAAAACATAATTCTTAATTTTAACAACAGAATATCTTACTGCAAAAGAAAAAACTTTTTTCTTATGTATATCTTTCTCCACCCAATATAATGTACCTACTGTACGCGCATATTATGAGATTGATAAATTGCTCTTCGTTTAACCAAAGAATAACTCCGTATGTAGATAGATATTATTTAAGAAAAAAAACAGAAATTTAAATTATGAACAGTGACGGACATTACAGTAACATATCTTTCGTAGCAATCCAACCTCTTCTACCGGACAGTGAGGCTAAACCAAACAAAAAACATCCGATTCCACTCGGTAAGATGCTATACCTACCTATGAATTCGAAATCATAGAAAAAAATCACCTTTTTCCCGTTTGGGCTAATTTGAAATTCTGGAATCGTTTTTAAGACCATTAGAATTCATCTGAATAATGCATAATGTGTCTATTGACTGTGTACATACATTTACATACACGCAGCATCATAATGCATGCATACGTGAGCGCAGATTGAAGCGCGGATTAGATACGATAACGATGAAATATTTGTTGTCGGATAATAGGAACAAAATTCTTCTATTCCCGTTATTAGAAATTATTCATAGATAACGTATAAAGTTTGACTTTCAAAGATACAATGAAGAAGACTTATCTAGAAGACGCATAATGTTAAGAGATTTTTGCATATAGGCCTATTGAAAATTAGGCTTTTGTTTTAAATAGATTTAACAGAAAATGCGTAATGCTGTCGTCTGACAAATGTTCAAATTAGATAAGCAAATCAGATTCAAAATAAAACAAAATTTAGTAGCAATCTGCATTTGCATAAATTTTTGATGTTGTGATTGATGGCGTTGGTGACTTGAGAACAATTTTAGTGAGTTTGTTGTAAAATTATGTGATAGCGTGTTTAAAAAGTATGCCAGTCGATTTGGGCCGTGATTAGAGTAAACTGAATTCCATTAAAATACAATTTTTTTCCATACAAGCTCATTATAGAGTTATGTATGTACATACCACCCAAATTGCTTGTACCTTGAATAAATCGACGATTGCATTGCAAACATGTACCCAGGCCCAGGGTAATCCATTATTATGTCCATCGTACAATCGTTGCATTACTTTGCCTTAGGTTGTATCGTTTGCACTTCAATTAGCAACAAGTGGACACTACCTAATTTGCGAGGACACTCTTGCACAATGGTATACAACACGATTGACCCAAGGTTTTGCAACAACCAGTCGACCTCATCGAGTACTAATTAGTAATTAGTTTGTCTAAAAACGATCGCGCGAGCTATTTAAAAATCTTTTGGAATTTCATTCGCTCGAGTTGTGGTCAGAAAATTTCCCATACAAATATTATAAATCAAAAACTCATTCCGGCCTCTATACTCATACATACTAAATGGCTTCCTGCTCGGGCTCGCCTTAGAGTTCATTACGACAAAACCAAACTCTGACCGTGAAATTGTTTGAGGTGCATTCAAGAGTTCAAACACTCGACGTCGTTTGGTTTAAATGATCGGTCTCGAGGCGCTCAAACAAATAGTCGGTACGAGTAATAACAACTCCATGACGCAAAAAAAAAATCGTTTCTTAAATCTGAAAACAATGTAAACGACCGAACGACTAGTCTCGAGTATCTATTAGCCGCACATTACATAATCCTTAAGGCATTTTTCTTTTTTTCGTCAATACAACACGCAGATATTCGAAGATAGAGTGGAATGTAAGGTACACGCTATGGTGGACGTTGGCTATGCCTATGCTATTTCTACCTACCTGTTGTTGGCTGATTTCTCATGCAAAATTAATTTTACATTAAGGAACAAAAGGTGTAGTTCATCCCACATATGGATCGATGTATCTCAACATATGTTCGTTCGTGCCTTTTTGGACACTCTCTGTCTATAATAGTGGTCGAGTGTGTATGAACTGTTTGGGCAACTATTTTTTTTTTGTGACAGCTTCGAAATTCGCTTGGTCTATTATTATTATTTTCTACAGATAGGAAAGGAGCTGAACCTCTAAACAAGCCAATCTCGATGTGGCGAAGATGAACGAAACATCAATCAAACAATTTGCTGGCAAGTCAACAATTTTCTTTAATTTTGTAGACTATTTAAAAGTAGATGAGGCAGCAATACATAACCATTTACATGGTACACAGGGTGTCCGGAAACTGCCGCATAAACGCACCGAATTGTGATTCCTCATGTGATTTCCAGCAAAAAAGTTGTATCAAAACATACCTCCTCAGCTTAACCCTTTAGCTGCCACAGGCATTTGAAGATTTTTGAAAAAATCATTTTCTTGTACGACTAAAACTTCAATATCTCAAAAGCTAGACCAGCTAGAATAGCAAAATATGATGATTATTACAGCCAACAAATTTACCTAAAAAACAAAACTAACGGCACTAAAATCGGATAAAAGGTTTGGTTTTTACAAAACTTCAAAGTCAAATTTTTGTGATTTGACCCAAAAACAATATTGTCGCGTGCTATGATATTCGAGAAACTCGACGAAAAACTTGAAGAGCGATTCGCAAAACAGGAGGCACGAATAGAGAAACTTGAGGCTTTCAAAGAAGACGTTGGGAAACAAGGGGCTCGAATGGAGGCTCTCAAAGAAGAACTTGAGAAACTGAAAACCGGAAGTCAAACACGATCCATCGGACCGGCAAATTTTGAAAGAGTTTCGACCAATCTGAAGGCGCCCATTTTTGATGAATCAGTGGCATGGAGCGTCTACAAAACGCAATTCGAAGCGGCTGCTAGACACAACGGCTGGAGCAATGGTGAAATGGCCACTGCATTAGTGCTAGCTCTGAAGGGACCGGCTGCTAACATACTTCAGTCAATATCGGCAGAACAACGCCAAAGTTTCTCAAATTTGTGTGAGGCTCTGGACATGCGGTATGGCGATTGCAACCTTCACGCGCTATATCGCACACAGCTGAGGAGCAGGACTCAGAAATCTGGTGAGTCTTTACAGGAATTGGCTCAGGATATCGAGCGGCTGGCGATGCTGAAAATGCCGATACGCGGAAGGAAACAGGAACCGATGCCTTCATCAGCGCCCTTCGCGACCCGGATATGCGACACGCTTTGTGCATGGCCCAGCAAGACAGAACCGTACAGGAAGCATTGGCATACTGTCTTCGATATGAGGCGAGTCACGAATCATGCAAACCGCCCTCCCGAGTCCGAGAAATAGTGGAGGAATGTAGTTGCAGGCGGACAGACTGCGAAAAAGACAAGCAAAACGGGACACCACGAGGCTTGAACTGCGGCGAGAAAGGTCATCTAAAGAGAGATTGCCGAAAACCAATCCGAATCCTTTGTAGATTGTGCGGCTAGAAGAAGGAATTACCGGACAGCATATCCGACACCACCGACATCTACCGCACACCATCCCGTTCCCCAAGAGGGTTCGGGAAATATCTAAGAGTCAACTTCGTAGGGCAGAGGTTGGCCGGAGGAATCTGTGGCCCTAACAGAATTATCACAGTATCGAGACTGGATCGCAACGGAAACGACCTTAGCATGAGCGGACGAATCAACGGGAAATTTCGAACAGCAACAATCGACACTGGTGCGACGCGATCTATCCTAAGACCGGATATCGTTGAGAAGACAAAATTGCAGAAATCCGGAAAATACACACTCAAAACGGCAACAGGTGAGACAATGGCAGTGCTGGGGGAGATCAAAGAACAAGTTCAGCTGGGAGATGTCACGCTGGAACATGAGTTTATTGTGGCCAACATCACCGATGAGTGCATTCTCGGAGTGGATTTTCTCAGATCAAACGGCTTCTCTATAGATCTGGCGAATCGGTTGCTCAAGTGGCGTAGTATGGAAATTCCGATAGAAGTACTGCATGATAACGACCAGGTGCTAAAAGCTGTTGTTGATGTGGACACCACAATACCGAAATGGTCAGAAAGTGTTCTATGGACCAAAATAGACGGTAATACTGGGCACCACAGATTCCTTATGATCGAGCCAGCCAACAAACCGGCAGGAAAGAACATTATGCTGGCTAAAACTTTAGTAACATCAACGAAAACAGGAATCGTGCCGGTTAAAGTGATTAATCTCTCGGAAACGCCAGTTAAAATAAAGCAAGGAAGTGTTATCGGAAGTTGCGCGACTGTAGCAACTATCAGAACTATAGATGGACAACAACCACCTGAAAGACCCGAAATACCCGTACGACGTATAACAGAGGCGATGCTGAAGCCTGACACACTGGAGAGGAACGTGCACCAAGAAGCTTCAGCACTAGTCAGGGAATTTGCCGATATATTCTCTGCGAATGACGATGACCAGGGACGCACCAGTAAAGTGACACACAATATCGACACTGGAGATGCGAAACCAATACGACAACCCCCGAGGCGACTGCCACTGGCCAAACAAACTGAAGTGGACGGAATGATCCAGGACATGGAAAGACAGGGTGTCATCGAAACATCAAATAGCCCTTGGACATCACCAGTAGTCCTTGTCAAGAAGAAGGACGGTAACACAAGGTTTTGTGTGGACTACCGGAAACTAAACGATGTGACAAAGAAGGACAACAATCCTCTACCAAGGATAGATGACATTATGGACACACTTTCCGGAGCAGTATGGTTTTCAACACTGGATCTTCGAAGTGGCTATTGGCAAGTCGAAATTGCAAAAGAAGACCGCGAGAAGACTGCATTCTCAAGCGGCAGTTTGTGGTGATGCCGTTCGGTTTATGCAACGCACCGGCTACATTCGAACGCCTAATGGAATGTGTTTTGCGAGGACTAAGTTGGAAAACGTGCTTGGTATATCTGGATGACATAATCGTTATCGGAAAGACGTTCGAAGAGCATCTGCAAAATCTGCGGGAAGTGTTTACACGGCTGCGTGCTGCGAACTTGAAGCTTAGCCCCAAGAAATGCACGTTATTCGCAAAGGAGGTTAAATACTTGGGCCACGTAGTATCAGCAGAAGGAATATGGACGGACCCAGAAAAGATAGAGGCTATGAAGAACTGGCCGACCCCAACTGACAAGCGACAACTGAGAAGTTTCTTTGGACTAGCCACGTATTACCGACGCTTCGTGAAAGATTTTGCCCGGATCGCAAAATGTCTACATGAGCTGACAGAGAAGAATTGCCCATTTAAATGGAACGACCAATGCCAGAATGCGTTCGAGACATTGAAAGCACGTCTCTGCGAAGCACCAGTTTTGGAATACAAGCGACCACGAGCGAAGATGAAAGTCGTTAACATCGACCGCTTTGCCCGCTACTATGGAACTCAACAAGATGCCTATTAACTTTTCGGGACGAAAAGAGCTGAGAAGGGGGTAGTGTCGCGTGCTTGGAAAACACAGCATAAAATCCTAGCATACGATGAAAAAAACATAGTATGCGTGTACTATGTGAAAAATCATATAAATAGCAAGCCTTTCGTTTAATTAATCAATTCAATTGTCATAATTATTATAATCAGTTCATTACCAATCAAATAAAATTATAATTGTTCCTGACTTGTTTTTAACCCGTCCTAGCCCACGACAATATGTTCTTCCATCTCATTTTTCTCCAACTTCTGTTAGAAATAACGAAGCTAGAATAAAATGATGTAAGAAAGAAATGATCGTTAGACTATGCGCGAATTTTTAAAAGAATCGTACTAGCACCTCACCTTTGCAGAAGTTAGAGAAAATTGAGATAGAAAACATATTGTTTTTGGGTCAAATCACAAAAATTTTACTTTGAAGTTCTGTGAAAACAAAACCTCTTATCCGATTTTAGTGCCGTTAGTTTTATTTTTTAGGTAAATTTGTTGGCTATAATAATCATCTTATTTTGCTGTTCTAGCTAGTCTAGCTTTTGAGATATTGAAGTTTTAGTCGTACAAGAAAATTATTTTTTTTTCAAAAATCTTCAAATGCCTGTGACAGCTAAAGCGTTAAGCTAAGGGGGTACAACTTTTTTGCTGGAAATTACATGAGGAATCACAATCTGGTGCGTTTATGCCTCAGTTTCCGGACACCCTGTATATTGCGAAGCAGGATTTGGATTTTTTTACAATGTTCTTGAGGAGGAACCAAATTATAGTCGTTTTCCACGTGATGACTTGCGATTAACATTCATAGGTATACCATACAATTTGCGTGGAAATTTGAAGTGTGTGAACTGATCGTGAATCTTTGCAATTTTGGACTTTATTATTCGAAATTCTAGACTAAATGTATTGAATTCTAAACAACGCTTTTAAGCCTTTTGCTAGTAGGTATAATTTAGTTCGGAATGTTTTTTTGATTTTTTTTTTATAGAATTTATTAAAATTCTAAGTGTTTACTCGTCTTACATAATAAATCACGTTTTCCCTTAGAACCCTTACTGAGCCTTCACTTAGTTAAGTTTTCTCAAAGTTTTTAAAGGGCAAATATTACTTTTGTTTGTTCAATGTCATCTATTTCGTATACTTTATCGATTTCGCTTAATCACGATTCATATCAATACTTTTAAATTGATATTTAGGAAGGTATGGAGCGACACACTCCTGAAATAAGTGCGGAAAATGTTTGTATGATAGCGACTTGCCTTAATTTTGTAAAGCTTATACTCCAACAAAAAAAGCATTCAATTTTACAACAATCCTGTTTGCCCTCTACCTACTAGAAAAAATTAAGAATATTACGTACCAGATTCTAATTCATGAAACCATAGTCATAGTATCTCATCAGTCATCACTATAGTGTCTATAACCTCCATGACCTAATGACAACTAATCAAAAATATTTTTTACCTAAGATTTTTACACATATAGGCCATATGGCTTAAATGTACATATCTGACGATATGAAAAATAACAACACAGAAAAAAACGAAAATTGGAATTGTTTAATGAGAGTGAGATTTAATCGGCTTTTGATTGAAAAACTGATGAGATGTTGATGGCGGGTGATCCTTGTGTCGGCGAATGGATGAAAAATGAAAGTAAAAGTTTAGCACGTTTGGCTTGATTGTTCTTTAATATGGGAAGAATTGTGAGTGCTATTCTGATGGGAGTATCTTTTTAAAGTTCGTGACCGTGGCACTGTGATGCGGGACACATGTCTTAAATTTTGATTTGTTTTTTATATTTTTAGAATGAGTCACCTCTGACTAGTTCCATATGTTTGTTTCTCGACTAACTTGGACTTTAATTTAAGTTTTGTCCGTCATAGGAAAGATAGACATGAATTTCGACAAAACTGCAGAAAGAGCATACACCTGCAAAAACAAATTCTTATGAAAAATCTCGATAACAATGACGTGTATTGAAAAGAAGTGGTGTACGAAAATTTGTAGCTCTTGATTTTGTGTCGAAAGACCCCATCGATTTACATGCTCTCGAAGGCGGCTACTAGGTCAATATTTTCAATAAGTATTCCTGAAAATTACCATACCGGCTAGACCTCAAGGCACACAATGATCTCCTGGCTAAGCAATATCTTGTTGGTTGTCATCGAAGCTTACACCCAAATCATGACCTCATGGACAAAACCCCACCACCATGTCATGTAAGACGTTCGTTAAGGGACATGGAAAGGGAAGTCCAAAGGTTTAAACGAGTTCCTCTCGATAACTCCAACATATATAAGGCGGCCCTAAATCAACTGCACACCAGCGAGGTAACCAAAGCCACAAATAGGCTATGGCGTCCTTCGCGCTCGACCACCCGACATCTCAGCCGACGAACAACAACTGCCGAGAGCCACACGTACCACCTTGGCTCAGCTTCGTTCTGGATTTTGCTCCAGACTAAATTCGTTTTGGTCACGCATTGACAACAGCATTGGAAATATTTGTCCAGCATGTGGAGCCAGCCCACACGACGTGGATCATATATTTGACTGCACTGCCGCACCTACGCATCTAACACCTACCGCACTATGGGAAAACCCCATCGAAATTGCGATCTTCTTAGGTCTTGACCTTGAGGAGAGGATGCCTACGATTTATGAATGATGATACAAGTTCCCCCCCCCCTCTCTTGCGCCGCTACAACAACAACAACCATACCGGCAATATTCACTAAACAATTGCATGTACATTTTAAAATTGTACCCCCTGTGACTGAAGGTCGAAGGTTCGAGTCCGTATTGGGACGAAATTTTTTCCCTCAATTTTGTATTTTTTTCCCAAAGCTTTTTGTGGTTTCGTACAGATAGACACACTCATCAGGTGCCCATATTAGTGACAAAAAATAACAGCTTCTTTGCGCTGACGCCTTTCGTCAAACAATCAGCAACATTAAGGTCGGTAGATACATACAGTAGAACCTCCCTCAGTTGACCTCCATAACATGATCACCTCTTTAAATTGAACATCCTTTTCCGCTCGGGTACCTTTAACATAATGTTGAATCATGTCTCCGTAAGTTGACCAAAATGGTCCATCCTTATGGAGGTTTTACTGTATTTAATATCGTATCATCCCGTTCAGAACCATGTCTCTGACAAAGTGAAATCGAATGCTTATATGCTTGCATCCTCCTCTGCGATGTTCATCGCCCCTCGGTTGTCGCCATGTGAGCACAATGTTCCGACTGTTTCGAACTGGTCTAAAAATTTAACGATTCCTGTGCTGCAGAAGTAATGGCCATATATTCGGCTTCCGCCGTCGAGAGTGCCACTGTTGCCTGCCTTTTACAACTCTAGGAAACAGCTCCACCAGATAGCATGAATACCCAACCGGTACATGATCGCCGACTGTCGACATCTGATGCCCAGTCCGCATCTACATATCCGCTCAACGGTTCTTTCGTATCTGTCCAATGTTGTGGAGAATGTGTTGTGTTGGATCGGCTCAAATTGTTGAATGCTAAGTCTGGACGAGTCCCCTGGACAAGATATACTAGGCAGCCAACTGCCTCCTAGAATCTTTTCCTTCTTCGCCGCTGAACGACGATGACTCGTACTGGTTGGAGTCGTTACACCCTTGGAATTACTCATTCCAAAGCGAGCAAGAATCTCCTTGGCATACGATGACTGCTCAATACAAATGCCGTTGTCCTCGTATTGTATCGTCAAACCAATGCAAGTTTTTGCACGGCCCATATATTTCATATGAAACTTAGCCATAATATTCTTCACCAAAGTATCCCGAGCCTCAGCACACTTCAAAAATATGAGAAAATCATCTACGTAGATAGCGTTAAGTATGTCTACGTTCTCCGTATAATAGACGCATGAATGCAGCTTGGACTTGATCAGGCCGAACGATTTTAGTGCTTCATCCAGACACTTATTCCACTGGCGTCCACTCAGATTCAATCCATACATGGTTTTGCTCAACTTACATAACCGACCAGTTTCGTCATTAAATCCATCAGGCTGATGAATGTAAACGTCTTCATCTAACGTGCCTTCCAGGTAGGCCGTTATGGCATCCATTTGGTCTATGTTACGACGGCGTTGCGCTGCTACTGCGATAAGGATTCGAACGGACGTGTATCCAACAACTAGCGAGTGTATTCCATCCCATACTTTTGCGCACAATATGGCTACCAATTACAATGCCATCGTCGGCTTTTTTCGTTCGAAACACCCACTTAGTTTTTATGCCTTGTCGATAAGGTGGTAGCTCGACAAGCTCCCACGTCTCATTTTCCCGTAAAGATTTCATATCATCGGCCATCGCGTCTCTCCACTACGTTGCATTATGACCACTTAAAGCCGTTTCTCGAGTCAAGTTTACCATCTACGGGTATTCCGTCTAACGAGCACCTAGCCTTTCGGCCTTATCTCCCGGCCCGACGGACTGTTTGGACCTCCGGTCTTTACTGGCAAGGTCTTATTTGCCAGAGGGGGATTTCTCCATCCGGCGAATGCACTCACCTTCAGGAACCCAACCCCGGGG
The DNA here is from genome assembly GCA_949715475.1 of Microchrysa polita. Classification (NCBI taxonomy): domain Eukaryota; kingdom Metazoa; phylum Arthropoda; class Insecta; order Diptera; family Stratiomyidae; genus Microchrysa; species Microchrysa polita. Next base: position 81,464,560 of record OX454418.1, on the reverse strand, counting down.
TTACATCACCAGCTCGATGGCTTGCTTAACAACCGACAGCCATCTCGAGACCAACGGCTTGATGGGTAGGGACCATGGTCTCCTGGGCACGCCCATCCCCGAGGTACACTATTCGCGAAAGACTTCTCTTTAGCAGGTGTGGTTAGGCCTAACGTTAAATTCAGATGTGCACATCCCAGGTTCGTTGGACCTGCGACTACTCGTCTGCTTAAAGCAGACTCGTAGCGCTACCGTTCACATTGGGGCAGCCCCCATCCGTTTACTAAGCAGCAATTTGACTCAGGACGTGTGGTCATCAATCCACAAACTAGTTAGATATAGGCGCGTAGGCATTTTCCACCAAGGCCATTCTCCCTAACTAGTCCCTTCGTGGCTTGGGTTATGCGAAGCCGCCAACTCCGAAGCTCTACACGACCGCTTATATCGGACTCCTCCCCTACGAGGAAACACTGCGTATCGTGTTCGACTTGTATGACTACCTTTCCGAACCGGCAGGGAAAAAGGTCAGCCATGTCGTGAGCTACCCATACATGACTCGGGAGCACGGGAGCGTGATCGCCCGAATGGTCTTTGCACAGATCCACGCCATGGCGTATCAACTATACAAGGGGCCTCCCTGCGCTGCTCGGGTACGTGGTGTCGCAAACCACCAAAAATCTGTGTCCGCCTACACAGATTTACTCTGTGTCACAAGGACACAGATTCCCCTGCGAGGATTTTGCTTTCATTGAGAACTGTCTCAAGCTTGGATTAAATCGAAAATCTCCACCAATCCTATCGACCCATAACGGTACTGCATCCTGTTATAAAGACGCTGGAAGTACTTGCATTCGTCCCACTCTTATAGCCCATTCTAAGCTAAAATTCCACCAGTATGGCTTCAGGAAGATGCATACGACAACTACTGTGCTTAATGCGAGCACTACACTCATAAGACTCATAGAGCCGCCCGTTACATAAAACCATACACAGTAAAAAGTTTATTGAATTTCCCACACAAAGTGTAGTAAAAATTACTACAAAAAAAAGCTAAAAAAAAATTTGAAATTTAATCTTACACATTTCTTTAGCAAAAGGTTAAAATAAATGAAAACTATTAAATTTTAAATAAAATATTGTGAAATCACATTGCTACTGTAATTTTACCAACAAAAAATGTAAAATTAAATCAAGTGATTTGTGATTTTTCATCATTTAATGTAAAATTAAATCAAATGAATGTAATTTTTCATCATTTCATTTTTACATTTCGTAAATCTTGTCGATAGTATTCTGCTACGCTGTGTGGCGCACTTGGTTGAGTCGCCACTCTACGATGCTAGTAATCTAGAGGTCCGTAGATCGAATCTCGGCGTGGTCCAAAATTTTCGAACATGTGAGGATAGGAAATATATAGTGCTTGCAACATTATATACACTCCGAAATTATATGCATTGTAACGTTGACTCGAAATTGCCTATAAACGGCTGAGTTAACGTTAAGTTAATTTTAAATAAAAAATTTAATTTTACACATGGGTATGGGACTTGTTTCCCTCTATGAATTTAAAATTAAATCTTTGTTGGAAATGGGTTAAATATATTGATGTAATTTTAAATGCGTGTTGTAAATTTACAACTCTGAAAGTTGGCAACCAATTGCCTACTCTGAAAGCTGTAAAAATTTAAAACCGTGTATTTTTGGCAGTTCACCTATCAAATGCTTCGGATAATTTCATTTACATACATATATTGAATGATTCTTGTCAACTTGTTGAATATGCTTATTTGTAGAACTGTACGCAATCCTTCAGCGAGTTTGTAGGCAATCGTTTTAAGCTTAAGAAAATCAAATAAGGTGTACCATGGGGCATTTATATGGCTTCTACACCTCCGGAAGGAGTTTAATTATTTTCGATGCCGATGATTGCACCGTGCTCCCAATCGGACTGGACAAGAAAAAAATTCGCCTCGTTTTACACGATAGGAAGCCTTCTTAGAAACTTCTTCAGCGTCAGCGTTTAACTCTTCTGCGACATTTTCTATCACCTGGTCGAGAGATGGATGATACGTACGGATAATGTAATGTATTTAGGATACGTCAGCCACAAATCGTATTTCCAGATGGCGCTAGTGCCGTTAACGAGAAATAGTGTTGACATATTAATTCTACAACAACAACGTATTTCGAAAAGTGCGTCACCGAAGTTTCCGGAACAGTGGAAACGAGTATATATGGTCGCCGACTAGTCAGTCTAGTTTTAACCATGAATAATGTTGGATCAGCTAGCCGCCAGCTAGCTCGACTTCATTTATATCAATGCCCCCGATGATCTCATCCCTTTATCAATGTTGGAAAACCTTAGCTATGTTTCTATCTCTAGACACCACGGACGAATGATGACGAACGATTATAATCGAATCCATATAGCTAAAAAGAAGAAAATCAAATCGTAGAATACCTCAAGGTATTTTTGCGATTTTTTTGGATATCTGTGTAAACTATTATTTAGAGGTACGGAAATTTCGCAAATAAAAAACGGGAATTTCGCATAAACTAATTTTGAAAGCTAGAAATTTCGCTGAAATTTGCATAAAAACGTAATTTTGAACATTTTGTTACTGTTAAAGTTTATTAAACTAGAAATTCTAGGGAATCTCAATGAAACGAATATTCAAATAGCAAAAAAACGACTAGGAAGTAGTGTGGCTGAATCATACTACGAGTTCAGTTGTCGAGAAATGTTTTTGACAAAACATACGCCCCTCAAGAAGTCACAGTAAAAAGAGAAACATCTGAGGCAGAACTCGCTAGTATACTGTTTCGCTTTTTTTATGTACAGTCAATTTAAATTTTAGGGCTCGTCGCACCACGAGAAAAGCTTTAGGTTCAGAAATCCCGATGGAAAAAACAAAGATCATTCATCCAACTTCCGACTAAACACCTTGCTCGGTGTTTCGCAAGCCATCGTGCTCGTCTGTTAACTCTTGCATTTTTGGAAATGTCTCTATTTCTTATTAATGGGAATCTTTTGACAAAAAATCAATCTGAGATGAAAAACTATCTTCCATAATTGATTCTTTTTTGCAGAAAAATTAACTTTTCGTGGAAAAAGTACAAGTTCAAACATTTCGCATCAATTCGCAAAAATGAGCAAATTTCGCTGAAATTCGCATCTATTTCGTAAAAACGAAATTTCCGTACCTCTAATTATTCTGAAATCTATAAAAAAAAATATTTCCCCTGTGGCTTCAAATAAAAACGCCTATCAGTATGGGTGTTTCTACGTGTGTCCAGCCTTTTGAATGAGCAAATTTTTCGGAAAAATCTTAGGAAAGATTTATAACGGTAGCCTTTACGGAAATGTCATCTGACACGATGGGAACCTTCGTATATTTTTAATTTCACTATTGCCTGTATAACGGTAAACCGTGCCAAATTTAAAATATATGTACATAGAAGCCCTTCCAAATGACACTTCAAAAAAATCTCCCGTTTCCGCTTAAATTGCAAATTAAAGGGTTATAAGTGTCTATCGACTTACTGGATAATTTCCAGATTTATTAGAAATCCCATACAAAATGATGATCCTGGAAATTGATTCAGGGTATGACTTGGATCAGCTGCCAAACTAATACCCCAGATGTCTCCGCGAACAATTTCCCTGAAATTTCCCGTATGTCATTTTGTTATTTAGTATTTTTTTATTTAAACTTTATTCCAGAGTTAATAATTTAAATTTTTTTTGAGACTTTCCCTTTTATTTGTATCTCGCACAGTGCATAATTACAAATGCAATTTATAATTTAGAATATCGCGTTGGGGACTGATGACACGATAGTCAGCTGTTACCGAATTGGGAAATTTTGATCCGATTTCATTCGACTTGGACACGATCATTGTCCGTTTAAGTCGAAATGTACTATAGTATCAATTCAAAAAATTTCCCTTTTCTTGAATCGAGGGAGTCGATGCACTTCTTGGCCGTTGAATTAGTAAATTTTGCATAGTAGCAGCCGTTGTGAAATTTTTTTTTCAAAAGATCATACATCCATGATCAGGGTGGGATTCGAACCCTCGTTCCGGCGGTTCAGAAATACATTAAATCATTCCACTGAGCTACGAAATGCCCTAAAAAACAATGACCGTTACCAGTGAGTTTTTTAGCGCTTTGGACGCAAACTATAATTTCATATTGCCTTGCATTGCTCTTCAGTCATAAAAGTTTCTTTCTAACGTAACATCTAGTCCAGAAATGGGCAAACTTTCTAAGGACAGGGCCAGATAAAATGACAAATTATCTAGGCGGGCCGAAAAAAAAATTGAAAAAACATATTTTTATAAACGAGGAGTCTAATTACTTGGCCTCAACGTTTCTATGAACAGGTGGAATAGGAATACGTCATATAAGTATGCGGTATTAACAAACTTTCATTTAGGTGTGACGGGTATTCAAATTTAGGCAGCGCCCGAAATAAACCTCGGTCTCGTTTTTTTTTTCAATTTAATTTTCTTTCCTTGCTGAGCAATGAAGTATTCTGGAGTTAATTATTTTTCCATTTGATATTAAAAATTTCTTGTCAATCTGTAATTTTTGTGTGAAAACAAAATGATAGACGTTTTTTTCCAATTTTTACATAAGTCAGTCTTAGAGGCGCCACAGACCCTCAGATCGATCGCCCAGATTTTTTTATTGCGAGATAAATCGGAAGGTGTATGGGACCATCGAATTCGATTTTTTGATTTGACATGTGGAACGTATTGCCAATGCAATTTTCCGTACAAGCTGTCATGACAATCTTCTGTTCTCAGTTGCTGATTTTTTTTACATAAACCTGTGGTCGTTCTTCATGCTATGGATGTGGCGGTCATTCTTCATAAAAGTAGCAATGGATGTCCATCTTTCATCGCCAAAAATTGTATAATTTTCGCTATTTTGTGTTGTGTCTTGTGGACCGTGAGACTGTCTATTTCAGATTGCCCAATAATTCGGCCAATGTACAGATCGATTGTGGGCCGAGAAATCGTCAGGTTTGTGGCGCCCTTTATACAGCGTATAATACTAAGATTCTAAAAGTTGTTCGTAATTTAGTTCAAACGATGATGAGCTGATACGCAGTAGGGAAGCCAAATGATCGTCAGTCAATCGGTTTAAGCTGTTCTATCGAAGCTTCATGGGAGAGAACACCTGTTCACAAATGTAGGAAGAAGCAAATGTTGCAATTATCTTCTGAGCGTGAGCTTTCAGATTCGGGAAGCTTGGGTTTTACGGGGCCTTGTAGAACTCAACTTTAGAAGCATTGAGAAAAAGTTGCATCAATTCTGTCTTAGGCTGGAAATGGAATGAAGACAGTAACAACAGCAGCGCGAAATGTCAAGCACAATGCATTTTAAATTGCTGACAAAAATGCTGAACACCATTTTTGCTGTTTTTGTTTTTGTTTTTTTCAGCCATGCTGTTCCTGCCGGTATTATATTTGAAGCCTTACTTTGCAACTACTTGATTCACAGTCCACAATAAATGGCATTCTATAAATGTCGAGGTTCCTTTCAAAAACTTTGAAAGGTTCCTTTCAACAACTTTTGTAACTCTTAAGTTTGTCTTCCCTAACTGCAATAGTCTTGTGAAATGAGTAAGGTCTTTCTTGAATAGTTGTTTGAACAATAAATTCAATCGCATTACTCCTGATATCATTAATTTATTGACTTCTTCCCTGGAGTTTAAAGTTCAATTTGTTGATGTGACTGAGAATATTTGTAAAAGTCTGTCTTAAGGCCGTACACTACTACTACTGCTCTAATGTTTGTGATGTCTCGTGCAAACTCAGTTGATATTACATGCGACAATGCCATACCTAAGACGCATTGAGTAGGAAAGTGTTATTTTGTTCTAGCTCCACAGAAATTATATTTTGCACTATGTGTAATTTTTAGGGTTTAAGAAACAAAGCCATGTCGCGGGCCGGATTGACTAGCCCAAAGGGCCGCATTTGGCCCGCGGGCCGTACTTTGCCCATGACTGATCTAGTCCAAAGGATAGCTTCACCAGTAAGTTTATGTACCAAATAAGCTCCGAACTTTGATTTTAGGTTTTCTAAATACGCCACTGTTTAAATCGTACACAGTTTTCACTCAAGCGTCTCTGAAAAAAAACTGATTGCTTTTAAATTTATTTTCAAATAACTCCAAAAACCACGCTTTTAGGTAAGTCTGCAACATGCATGTGTGGTGAAAAGCTCGTAGGTGTTTACTAAAAAGGGGGTCAATTAGGGTATTTTTTTTTTGCAATTGAGGAAAAAAAAAAACAAATAAAAACTTTGGCCTTAGCTAAGTTCTTTGAGCTACTTTTTTAACGGGCTGTAGATAATGAAAAGCAAATTAGCAATAATATTGAATTAAAATAAACACGTGCCTCAGAATTAAGCTACTGAGTTTATCATGGAGTTGCGAACTAAAATCATCGGATATAAGCAATTCGATTAGTCGAAATATTAGCAGAAGAGTTTTGAGTTGAAAACTTCAATGATATGGAAATATTTTTCATAGGGTTATACACAAAAATGTGTATTCCACAAAGTTCTTCAAAAAGCGCAGACATCTTAGACACTAATGAAAATCCGCAGAAAATTTATTTTCTTAATATACTACAGTACACTCCTCTTACAACTCAAATAAAATTAGTGTACCCCTTTTGTATGCCTACACTCCATTGGAACTGTGTCATTCCCATCTCCCACACATAAAATCTTTTATCATATCAAAATCGAACCAGTCATGAATCAAGCCAATAAATATTTTTTGTTTTTTGAATATAATTCCGTTAACGTTTTAACGCCCTCAATCATGTCCCCCATATGTTTTTGTAACGACTTTGCCATCTTATAGGCCCTCATCACGCAAAGCCGAAAAGAAGATTTAAGGGCCGCCGATTAAATCAACCGCCAAATATATCAAAAAAATTAACCCAGATTCCAATAAAAGTTGTTATCGCGTTTATGGGTCAGAATTACGTAAGATTCCGATTCAAATTCTCTCGGACACCCATAAATAAATAAATGCAGTACAAAAATACTCGTGAGTGTGTTCACATATGAACAAACACCCATAAAGCAACTTGCACCACCATATGAATGCAATATGTGTGTTTTTGAACACGACAGTTGGTGGTATGCGCTCTCATAAAATGCATTTTGGGAACAGAAAAATTAAAGTGCACATATGGAATGCAACAAGTAAGTACACTGGGAGTGCCCAGAGGGGGAGCCGAAATGAATGCTGTTATTGTATTTCGTATTTATTTTTGTACAAGTGAGTAAAACGCTTGAAAAGTATCCACATCCACCAGTACATGAACAAGATAAATGCATTTCAGGTGCGCGGTGTGGTGCTGTTTCAGCAAGTTAATGTTTTATTGATGTAGCGTTAAGGTAAATTTGTTTTAAAGGTTGCCATATAGAATAAACCTTGCCGGTTTCCATTTAAACCAAAATTATATTTGCCCGGTACAAGTACACACATCAGTCGCCGAAAAAACTCGAAGGGTTACTTTTTCGCAGCAGGCATATATGCGAATTGAATTGCCCAACATGATTATGCCGAACATGCAAGTAGAATTTATGTCAAATATTTAGCAAAATCTCATGTTCGAGAGTACAGTAATGTATATGTTGGCCGCGAAGAACGGATCGAACAAATTAAGTTTTCACGCAAACTTGACAGGAACGACCCAAATTTTATGGGGAATTATGCGGTTGTTCATTTTCAATTGGGATGAATTGCTGTTTTTTTTTCGGTGCTTTTGGCACAATCAAGGAGAAATGTTCTTGAGTGAATAAGTGATGGTGCCAACATACATAAGTATATGTAATTAAGAAGTGGAGCTCGAATAAAGCAATTCCAATCCAAAATGACGTTACACCAAGTGTCTTTTTTCAAGGAAAGATGCAAAAATTCCTTCATTTCGTATTTATGTCAAAATCAAAACCCATAGTTTTCTTAAAATTTAATTGCTTTTCACTGCCCTGTAAATGTGTTTTTTAATCACATATTTTTCTTCTATTACAGGTATGTGCGAAATCTGGGATTTTTTGGTTTGTTTGAGACAATTTATTTCGTAAGTTCCTTTGGCCGAAGAATTTCAGTGATGTTATGATGAGGGATGATAGATTTGTCATAAGGAAATTTATAAATAAGAATACGCCGTACATCAATGCAAAGCTGCCTATGTATCAACAACAAACGACAAAGTACATACATATCACTGCGTATAGTATTTCACAAATTAATTTATGCAAAATTTAACACAATTCCACCTCTGCTAATTTAAATACGAAGAATGAATTTCTTCAGTCATTTTTAAAACGCCTCCGCACATCCGAGTAAGTTCATCAACATTTTTGATACCTATATACTTTCAATGACAATCTTTTTGTAATGGGATACTCGCATGATGTATGCAAACATCATTTATTTCATAAGAGTAAATCTTTCTAATATAATAGCAAATTGTATTAAATGCATACGCTCTTATAAATATGATGAAACCGCGCGACACCGATATCAAACTATCATTTTTCAAGCTCATGTGCTGTGCCAGTTGCTTATGCAATTTAGCCTGCAAAACAATGAAAATTAAGAAAGCACAAACATGATTATAGCTTCAGGTCACCTCCAAATAAGGCTAATTCCTCCAGTTACATTTTATTATATGTATTTGCAGTCGATATTGTGATTTAACAATTTTTGAAAATTTTATTTGTTAATATGAGATGATCGGCAGTGGCGTAGATAGCTTTTCGGAGAGGAGGGGGATCATTTTGCAAGGTTACTATTATTAATTTATCATTTAATTTATTAATTTCTGTATTCGTTACATGTCAGTTTTTTGGAAGAATGCTTGTGCAAAAAAGATAGCAAATTTTTCCATACGAAAAAAACAAGTCCTGAAAATATTGCATCGATAATTTTGACTTTTTAACTACGGTGGGTGAATCCACAGTATTCCAATTTTCGTACGTAATTTCGTAATTGCCGTTACTGTAATTTGAGTATCAGAGCTGGTATATATTCGGTTAGAACAGTGGTTCCTAAACTTTTCGGAGTCATACAACACCTAGCATCGCTTTTCTGGCCGAAACACCTCAAAACAGGGATTTAAATAAATCATATAGTTATATGTCTAGAAGAGAGAAATTGTTAAGACGAGAGCTCGTTGGGAATGCCTAGTATATGTGGACAAGGTACAGCTTTTGTGTTTTTAGATTGAAATTTTCCGATAACTCAGAAATTCGTGAGTAGATATGTATTTCTAAAAATAGGACACCGTACCAGCTATGTATTTGCTTTTAATTTCGAGTCCCTAATTGTTTGAAAAGGATATTAAAAATATAATTAGAATTTAAAATTTGAACTATTAAACATTCGTTTAAAAAAATCGTAGACATGTTTTTATTAACACAGTATTAATCCTCTAATTTAGTCATGATTTAAATCCCAAAAACCTCGTCAAACACTGTGGACATGCTTTATTTTCTGGTACACACTACTTCCTTTTCCATTTCATATATAGTAGAAAGTTGTAAAATAAAATCGGTCGACGTCGTGTCTCTGATGCTGGTCAAGTATTTTACAATTATGATGATTTCCGGTACAGTGTAGCAGTCTTCGGAATTTTAAAACTTACAATCTGGTTATAGCTTTGAGAGTTCTTCCTATTAAATTCAATAAACTTGCGAACAACTAGAGAAAGTCAAGGCTCGCGTTGCCCTGCTATATACGATAAACCTTTCGTAAAATTTTAACTCATGGAAAACAGAAAATTGAATGTTGGTAAACTCAAACAATAAAGGATGCTCAAAAATTGGAAGCAGTTTTGCATCCTTTTCTCTTTATTTGCGTTAGCTCTCCACTTTCCTAAATAAAACTGTATAATCTTTGCCTTGTACATATATGTATGTATCCCCATTGGAAGTTGCGCTTCTGTGGAAGAGCACTCCGTGTTCCACCTTATTTTTTAAACCAAACATTAAGATTTTTCGGTAAAAAATGTTCAATCAGCGCTTACATTTAATTTTTCTAGTAGCACTTCTAGATTACTACAGTAGGGCTTGCCTGTGCGAAACTCCCGATCAAATGTGAAAAAGTAGGTGAACGTAAAGCCCTGTGCTGTAGTGTTTCTTTTCTATTCTATCGGTACGCTTCTATTATACAATTAAAATTTGAGGAAGTGCTAAATTTTTTATTGCAGTTCTGAAAATGGTTTAAGGTTTTTATTAAACTCTACACACATTGAATAATTCCAGAAAAAGTTTACTTTTGCTTTGTCTTGCGTACCTAAAGTAATAATAAAAATGTGTGACCGAAGGGGGGGATTGATCCCCTTGATCCCCCCTTATCTACGCCACTGATGATCGGTATGGAAATTACGTAGTGATGATTTTGGATGATTTAATTGAATTAGCTATATGCGAAAATTTGCATAAATAATTGATTTTAATCGCGATATCATTTGACCCGAGGATATGAGCATTGGGAGCATTTTTCACCGATTGCATGTGTTTGTGCATACCCTGGAGATTTTCAAATTTTCCGCTAAAAATGCTAATACTCATTGATAGGCGCTGGCGCGCTAAAACTTCGCTAATTAGTACTGTAGGCCAAAATAAGTATATTTTTATGTCTATAGTAAAAAATTCACTTTTCATTTTATTCATGGCATTTGTGGAAACATGTATTTTTATATCCAATTTAAGAAAAAAAGAAAAAAGATTTAATATTTGATTGTTGATTGATACCCTAGTGAGAATTTAAACGAGTTGTGATTTTGTGTTATGCATTTTGATTCCTTCCTTTTGGCACAAAACCGAATAAACGAGCAACGTTTCAAATTTCTGTACTTTTTATTAGGGTCGTAAATGCAAGTCGATGCATTTAATTTATACATGAACGTGGGCTGATGAATAAAATTTTTTGGGGGCAATGTTTGAGCATTGAGTTGAAGGACGACAAGGTCATTCGAAGGTTTCATGGAATCATATTGATAAGTTTTCATTTTAATTGAATGCAACTACCAGTTTTGTCTTCTTCTAGCACTTACTTCTAATTAAAATAGCAAACTGATTCCTGGTCAACCTCCATCCCAGACATCATGGCAAATTTTATAGTAAACTTTAATAGTGCCAAATCGTTGCATGATTAAAAAGTTGGACATGGAAATTTCAAAGTTAAAACTGTTCTTTTACCGAGACAATCTGCCATCACATCCCTCAACGGTTACCATGACTAAAATAGTTAAATCTGTGATCCGTCTGCTTTACCATCATTGAAAGACCTTTGAAATTTCTGGATTGAAAATATCACTCGTAGGCCAGTCATGTTATGTTTTTAGGTCCAGCTTTGTAGGTGCAAAGGATCCTAAGATACAACACTTTGAACATGGTGTTTTGTAAAAAAGTTTGAAATTGTAATTTTAGTCATCTTCCGAACTAAATATCGACTTAAATGCGCATTCTACAGAGAAAGTCATGTGACACGAAGTTATAAACCAGTTACTTAGCTGTATATATGTCGGACCATGGAACCCCATCGTCCGGGGTCATAGGGCTGCCCCTGTAAATTGGGTTCCTCTAAGAAAATTGTTTCTCTTTATGTACTAATATTAACCAAACTGGTTAAGCCTCAAATATTATCCAGGAATGGATGGAATCGGAACATTGCATCATAGGGCTGTCATACAATCCAACCCCTAAATATTAGCTTCTTGTAAGAAAATCTTTTTTTCTTTTTGAATCTTAACCAAAATTCATCCAACTGTGTTCCTTGATTAGCCTCAACGCATCCAGGAACAGATGGAATCGGAACACGTCATAGTACGTCGTATTACAATTTTAACCCTTTTACAACGGGGTTAGCACAGGTTTTTCGAAGTTGCAAACTTGGTGGTACACTACTGGTATCTATCCTAGCAATATCCCAAAAAAACAGAGCCGAGCTATTTTTTGCGACCTAACGCCTTATATTTCGGTTTATTGACTGGCCTATCGGCTAGCAATTTGGGATTTATAATTTTCATTAGCTAAATTTTTCATGATATGAATTGGTACATATTGGCTTGCTTCGACTGGGCCCTCGACGCATGAAATGGCAAAAAAGAAGAATTAGATACGTCTGAGGTAGAGTCAATAGGCTATCAATTTACTGTAACTTGCCTAAACTCTTCCTCACAAGATTTCAAATTTTACATATTTTTCGTAAGTAAGTTTCCCGGGTGCGTGTCCCACCGTACCGTACGCCACTGGACAGCGATACAAATCACAAATTTGTCACAACCTACGTGGTTACGTTAGGTGGGCTCCAGAACTTGGTATTGACCTCGAGGCTTAAACTGTTGATCTTCGCGAAATACTTAATTGATTAGGTGCAATTATACGGAGGTAGTCCTATAAGTACTTAGCCTCCCCGCCTGATGGCGTCAGTATCGCAAGAGCAATTTACTATCGTGTAGTACATTCTAGTACACGGCTTCTGTTCGAATTTCAGCCGACTCGTAGTTTTGTTTTGGCCGCGTGTGAAAGCGGGAGTGTCCGCGGATTTTAGAAAAATGGGAAATGATTAATATCGGTCGGTAATTCGATTGTTGTTTTTGGAAGGGAAATCGCGCAGCGAAATCAAAGAGCGTTTGGATGCTGTGTACGGTGATTCTTCTCTTTCGATGGCGACCGTCAAAAATTGGTTTAACGAGTGATGAGCGACATCCAGGTGCCCCGAAAACGGTTAGCACGCAGGATAACGTGACAAAAATCCACGAGCTCGTATTGGCAGACCGCCGATTGAAGTTGCGAGAGATAGCTGTGACAGTAGGCATTTCAAAAGATCGCGTGGGTCATATCCTGCATGAAATTGTAAGCATGAGAAAGCTGTCGGCGCGATGGATGCCGCGTTTGCTCACTCCGGACAACAAGTGCAAACGTGAGACCGCTTCAAAGCAGTGTTTGATGCTGTTTAAGCGCAATCCGAATGAGTTTCTGCGTCGTTTCATGACAATCGACTAAACTTGGATACATTGGTACACACCAGAGACTAAGGAACAGTCGAAACAGTGGACTTCACCCGGCGAACGTGCTCCGAAGAAGGCGAAGACTGTCCCATCGACCGGAAAGGTGATGGCCAGCGTTTTCTGGGATTCACAAGGTGTGATCCACATCGAATACCTGCAGAAGGCCAAAACGGTCACAGGGCTGTACTATGCCGAATTATTGGGCCGATTCGACGCTGAATTGAAGAAAAAACGGCCGCACTTGGCAAGGAAAAAGTCCTCTTCCACCATGATAACGCACCGGCTCACACCTACGCCAACGCCAAATTGGTCGAATTGGGCTACGAACTGCTGCCCCATCCACCGTATTCCCCAGATTTGGACCTGTGCGACTTCTTTTTGTTTCAAATTAGAAAAAGTCACTCGCCGCACAGTGCGTCGTTCCATAGGCAAAAATAAAAAAATTGACTATTTTTCTTCGGAATCAAAGTTAGCCAATATCAAAGAGAACATGTTGGAGTATCCGAATATGTAAAAGAAAATTTTTTATTTTTTCGTTTTTTTAGTAATTTTATGGACTAAAGTTGAAAAATATAAAAAATGCAAAAAAATAGGTTGTACTTTAACTTCGATTTCCGATCTTTTCGCAAGTTTTTGGCAACCATAATGATATTTTTTAGAATAAGTATGTTCCACTAAAACTCTTCAGATTATTTTTTTTTCTGAAAATCTTTTAATTGATTAAAAAATGTAAAAAAATCATTAAAATATGAAAAAAAAACTTCAAATTGAGATTAAAAAAAAACGTCACAAAACGTTTTGGGTGGTTGATATTTTCCGAAAGATACAAGTGTCTACTTTAATTTAAACTAGTATTGGTTTGCCTTTTTTTGCCTTTTTTTACGCAATTGGCATTTTTACTGAACTAGTTCCTTGAAAAATGGCAACTGGGCTATTTCTAAAGTCACTAAAAGTGATCATTTTACCATAATATTAAGCTTTTACACACTTTTGCGATAGAGGAGATAATAAATTTCAAGCACGAACAAAAAAAATATTATAAATAATTTTAATTAATTAATTAAATCAAAAATTCAATTAATTCAAAAATACCTAAAAAATAGAAATATAAATAGACAATGCATATGGTTTTCTATGGAATTTGATTTCTGAAGTCCAGTGTAAACCATATCATGTAAAAAATATTTATAATAATATAACAATAAATTGTTATTAATTGAAAAAATCGTTAAAAATCTATAAAATACGAACAAACTTTCAAAGTGAGATTTAGAAAATACGCATCGAAAGATTTAGCGTAGCTACAATTATTTTTGCTTTTTTAATGTAATTTGTATTTTTATTCAGCCAAATTTATTAAAATTTTTCGATAATTTTAAGGGTACTAGCGAGTGGTCAAAGCATCAATAAAGAAAAAATTGGGGACCTTCTAGGTCACACCAAAGGGTTATATTTAGAACTATACCCGTGTTCAATAGTTTGCTCAAGGTTCTAGTGCACGGAGTTGAGGTAATTGATTCTTCCCATTTGCCGATTGGAAATTTATCTGAGGATGCCTAGGAGGCACTGCATAAGTAAGTTACAAGGAATCGATTGTCTCACACTTCTAAGTTTTCCAGAACCAGATCCAATAAGGATTTAATGCGAATGCTCCTCTTAACCTCGGACCCTTTCCTAGCGTCCTGCGGACTCCAAAAATTAAGACACAACATCATATAGACGCAGAAGTCAATTCATATATAAACCAATTAGATTATACTTCCCATTGCCAATTTTGATGTAAGTTTGCTGGATTTGGAAAGCAACGATGAGTCAGAATAAATTATAAGCATGTATTTTGTTAATATTATTGTTATTCTATAAAATAAAAAAAAATAAAAAAACGAAAAAAAATATTTTAGCGAAACACTACTTCGGAGGATGCGTATCACTGAATTATTTAATTTTTTGAACCACTATATCTCCAAATCGCAAAACTCCGTTTCTTTGAAATTTGTATATTTTAAATAGTGACACTTGAGCAATGTCAGAGTGACAAAATATTAAGTTTAAATTTGGGTTCCTGAAAGATATTAGGCATTTTATAAAGCCCCCAAAAATGGGTAAAATTCATAGATTTCTCTCTTAAATATCTCAGAGCTCAGTTGTTCCCGGAAAATACTTTTTTTACCAACTAATGTTTATTCTTTACTTTAAATAATAGCCAAGTTTCAAGTAAAATTGGTTAACCGGTTACCAAGTTACGATTTTTTATATTATAGCCTATCTTTATACCATTTATCTTCCTCACATTTTTATCAATATCTCGAAAATCCATCATTTATTCATCTTGAATTTTATACAGAATTGAGAACCTAACTAGCTAAACACAGCCACCAAATTTCATAAAAATCGGTAAACGCGTTCTTAAGATATTGATTTTTGACCACCCACTCCATACATTCGACGCACTGTGCGCCGGGCAGAAATTTCAGTTGAATGAAGTGGTCATCCCCGCCACGGATGTCTACTTTGCAGACCTCGAGAAAACGTATTTTTCAGACGGGTTAAAGAAGTTGGAGCATCGCTGGGTCAAGTGTATCGAGCCAAAAAGGAAACTATGTTGAAAAGTAAATCGCCACTTTTTCAAAATTTTTGTTTTTCTTTTGTAGGCGAAGTACTTATCGAACCACCCTTATGTTATAACAACCATGCAAAAAAGTGGAGTAGCTAAAATATCCACTTGAAATAAAATGATGAAATCGAGCAGAAAGACCTTGTGCTCAAACCCCCAGCAGCAAATCAGTAAAATAATTTGTGGGGAAAACCCTTTATTCTGACAGGAGGTAGATCAGCTTTGAAGACGGTAGCGGATTTCGTCAGGATAAAATTGTAAAACACAACGATTGTATTCCGACTCGTGCCTGTTGTCACTTATGTGGAATAGCGTGATTTAAATTTGTGTTAGAATTTTACGGCCATTGACAGAGTCCCAATGCAACTGGTTGGTTGGCATGGGAATTTGGTGGAAAGTGCCAATGTGCCGCGTCAAGTTAGCGATTTGCAACCAGGGTCGGATTTCCCATACGGGCAACCTGGACAACTATCCGAGCCGGCAGATTGCAAGGGGCGGCAATTTTTTTTTGAAACTTGCTATTGACTTTAAATTCTGTGAATGATGCATTTTGAAAACTCAGCGAGTTTGTTTTAATTTATTCTAGTTACGTGTGTTCGCCCCAATCCAAGGCGCTCAATCACAACTTCACTTCAAATTGTAATGCGCCTTCAAGACTTAGGACTGTGCGTGAAGCATCTCAGCTAGAAAATTCACTCCGAACGATTTACTGGCGGCGGGTAATTAGGTTAGACTAGGAGTAGAAATCATTTTCGTAACGGATTAGCTTCACTTTAAGCAAGGACATGGATATAGCATATGCAACAGTCACCTTTTTGTTTTATTTATAGGAGGCTTAGAGGGCTTTTAGGTTTAACAATCAACTAGTCGTGAACCTACATTAAATGCTGGACATGTTTTTAATGCACTAGTACTTGGCCGAGAACTCCTGATTCTACGACTATAACCCACCTAAAATACCCCCGAATTGGAGAAAAATAATAATGTCTTTGTCATAACGATCCTTACGATTATGAATTGACTTCAAGAAGTAACTTATCTGTTTATAATGGGCTTGGTCACTATCTTAGTTTTTTCCTGTTTTAAATTGGCTGAGATGCAGCCAAGATTGAGTTTTCGGGATCGGAAGCACTAGATGATGTCAAAGTTTCCTCTTAAAAATTCAAAATCCAGTGTCGTAGGGCGGCTATTTTTAATTTTCCGCATCGAATAACCTATAGTTTCTCTTATTTGTTGTCTGGATTATGTAGTATATTTTGCCATACTGGCGTGTATGTATTTCTTGGGACTCGAAAGTCGCTTCATTGAAGGACTTTCTATATTGTGTTCTTGTGTAGTATGAAGGCCAAAAAGCTTTTGGTCGAACCAAAGTCTCATATAGCTTATATTGCCATCCTTCTCCTACAAATTCAGATGTGGCGTTTGTTTCGATGCTCGTTTGGTTCTTTTATGAAATTTCCGTCTCATAGTTCGCATATCTAGGGACGCAGTAGCGTCCCACCCGCCAAAGAAAAACGATGAAATTTGAACAAATCAAAAGTGAGAAACGACTAAGATGTTTACACGATGGAACATGAGCGGGTTTTTTGGCCCTGGTTGGTCCTGAGTGTTCAAATTTGATAGAGGTTGTTGCTCGTTCCGTCTTACGAAGTGTAGAAAATTTCAAGAAGATATGATGGAAAACACCGGAGTTTGAAAATTGATTTTTTTTTCGAAAATCCTGTTCTCGTCGTTTTTCGTTGTTCATTGACAGGGCTACAGCCTCGTAGAGAGCGTCTCGGGATTTGCTCTCTTTTCGCATGGATAGAGTATGTTCTGAGGGTCTCCAGAAGCTATGATTTGCTCCGATCCGTGCGATAGAAAAACAATACAGCGGAAAATGTGAAATTGCATAGAGTTTCTCGCTTAAGTCTTTTTATGTGTTTCAAAAGAAAGCATTTTACAAAAGTTAGCGATAGGCTCGAAAAATGCCTAGAAAAGAATCGTTTTGTGATTTGGCAGAGTTTTTGAGAACAATCCCTTGTATATGTGCTCCAAAGTTTTCAATTGTCTTGGGTCTACAGTAACGGGAATTGTGTCTTAACCGTTTGGTGTTGACCTAGGCCCAATTTTGAACTTAGCAAATAATGGATGTAATTGAAAACACATATAGTACACAGTGAGGCTTAATAATTACATACAACATTAGGATTAAGATTAGGAGGAATGTTAGGGTGTGGTATAGAGATGGAGTAAAGGTTTAGGCTCAAGTTAGGGCTAAGGTTGTAGTGTAAGGGATAGAGTTCAAGTCATTAAGCGTGTTTTTTGTAAAACAGGTGCAGGTTGAGGTATAAAAGCACAAAAAAACGATTTGGGTTAAAAGCTGTTTAGATCTATTGCACCAACCATGAACTTTGTAAAAGGCTGAAGTTTCAAAGTTGTGATAAATAAATAACGAGCAAATTAACATGGCTTACAAAAACAACAATGAACATTGCTGTCGGTTTATCGCAACTTTCAACCTCCTACCCGTAACATTTAACCAATGCTTTTGGTATTAGCTCATGCTTTTTCGTGTTAGAGCGCCTCTCGTTGTCACATCTGTAACATTTAATTATGATTTATGGCGGATATTTTTACCGACATTATTCGATGTATCTACATAAATAAAGTCGCAACGAAAATAGATAAAAATAATGAAATTTGAAAACATGTCGTCTACTAATCGTAAAAAGTAACTTTATTGCATTTGTTTCATATCACTTACATTAACTGGTTTGCTACTAATTGCATAAATCTAACCAAGTACATACATACGCTCTAGTCTAGAATATGAGGCTTCCGGCGGGCGATGTGTTAATCCTACAGTATCGTTCCATATAATCGATAATCCTGTCTGGAAACCGCAAAAAGAAAAAAAATCCCGTTAACCTGACTAAACCGTGTCCTCGTTTCATTTCGTGTTCAATTTGCTAAATTGGAGTCTCATTATTTTTTTGAATTTCAACAAAAAATCACCATTCATCGTTTTACCCATACTTAGTTATGTACTGAATGTAAGTAGGTACATACTGTATAGAAAATTTCCAAAATATTCATATAAACTTTCTCAGCCAAGACCAGCATCATCAAGGCTCGGTCCTAAATAAGAAACCTGAACGGACAAATATAAAATTAACAATTTACAATAAAATTTTATAATCCTTGTTCGACCAATGTCCAATGCATACAATCAAATTAAAATAAATTCTTACATTGGCTATACGTACGTACAACATCAAAAAAAAAGTCAACAAATTTTACCAATAAAATAAATTACTCTTGAATCATACCCCGGACAAGAATATATCCACCCACTTCAGAAAACATGTTTGTTTGCAGTCGGTAGAGTGAAGACTTCTTTTTCGCATAAATGTTGTGGTCACTTATACGAAAGATACCTATACGAAAATGCGGAACAAAACAAAAAATGTGAGGAAAATACATATTTTGCATCTGCATCTTGTATTATGGTGGTATCAACAGTATACGCAAATTTCATCACCAACAATGCATACGAAAATGTTGGCAGATAACAAAAATAAAACAAAATATATATTTTATGTATAAACATTTTTTTTTTATGAATTTCTGGTTTTAAATCTGCAACATCATTCGAATGGATAATGAAGTATCGTAAAAAAAAAAGATATTTTGGTGACATGTTTGGTTAAATGTCATACATAAAATTTAAGTATGCATGCTTTTTCGTAAAAATCCTTTAAATATATCGTCGCGGCATTTCTTTTAACATATTCAAAGAAAATTTCATTTAATGGCTATATCTTAAATGTTAAAACTGTCTACTAATTGTGAATCATTTTGATAGTATGTATCTTCATTTTATTTCCAGATACTTATAATATCATAGTAGCAAACATACAAAATTATTTTAATTTTGTTTATGCAAATATGCGAACATATTCGTACGAAAAGAAATTGACTAGATGTCACCGAGAAAATGTTAAAGATGCCTTAAGTGAAAAGATATTCGAAAATGCTTGCGGGACGGGTCATTGGCATTCAAATATGCCAACATTTTTGGCATGCACGCGTACATATTCTTCTGTACATAAGTAGATTTTTTTCGTAGATTGTTTAAATGAACAATACCCCAAAACAATTTCGCATGATAAGCCGGGAAAATAGAATAGACAAACTGAAGACACAGTGTCCATTAGCAAGTTCAGAGTGCAGTGTTTACATAAACTTGACGGAATAAATATGTCTTTTGATTTATGTCGATGTTAAGTTCTCTTCTTGGCGTAAATGGCATAAGAGAGGTCAAATTGTTTCTTATATTGCCTGTTTTTTTGGTTTGTTTCTGGATGTTGACATGATGTGCTATAGTTGTATCTAAAAAGAAAAAGATATACGTCACTCGAGATTTGAATATTTCGCTGTATGCTGTGTGCTACTCAAAAGTCAGAACTGCAAAAACTGTGTTGATCTTTCCTCGTAAAGATTTTATTGTTGACTTTTGTACATAGTAATAAAATATGGCAAACATTAAAGGCACGAACCAAAAGTCTTGTCGAAAACACATTATCACTTATGTGCTGAAAATTACGAGCAGAATATATGTTTTTTTTTTGTTTGTTTTGTTTGCTTACACGACTCAGTAAGAGTTGTCTTTTCAAAATTTGTTGAGATATATGCATTTGGAAGGATTTGATGTCGTCTTAGTGATTTTTAAAACCAGCTAAGAGGTTTGTGTGTCTACTTGGATAAAGGATGTGTATAAGATATTGTGCTTAACATAGGCCGGGTTTCTGATAGCTCTTATTCAGTACCTGTCGGCTGATTAGTCTTATCGCGTAGAGAAGACACACACCATATTTAGAAAGCTTTTCCATTGTGTTGAATGGAATTTTTGTTTATTTTGCATAGCTTCGCCATATTTTGTTTGTTTAAGGCATCATCTTAAATTGAGAAAATCATTGCGCACTTTCATCCAACAGCGTAAATAAGCAAAAGATAACATAACTATGGAAAATTAACAAAAAATCAATTCAATATAATGGAGAAGCTTTTTGAATATTGTGTGTGTCTTCTCTGGGCGATAAGACTAACCATTCTATAAGATCTACGAGAGAATGGGCCTAAATAGATTATGTAGTAGCCTACCTGTTTTTTTTAGTGTTTTCCGCGCTCGCCTTGTGAGAACAAGATCGTAGGTTTGGAATCCACTGTAATACAGTTTATGATATTTTTCGAACGACCTGTGATCTCACTCAGTGGCGATCCTACGTAAGCGGTAGCGGATTTACCAGTAGACTAAGGTAAATTCCAATATTTTTCAAAGGTATTCACACTTGCAATGCCATGGAAGATGAAGTTCTGAATAATAATATCACAATGACAGACATTGGAACTTTGTTTTTATTTTCAATTTTTTTGAATCAGCAGAATTTTCTGGCATAGTCAATTGCTGCATACAGGAAACATTTGATTTAATGCCTTGCTCTGCCATTCCTTTAAATGCAAAACATGAGCTGATTACCCTTGTATACAAGTTGGCTGCTTCGAGAAATCATTTGCTTTTTGTCAGTTCAAAAATCAAGCTAAGGGAAGTGCCATTTTTCTGAGCCAAATGTACAGAGGGATTTGAATGCGGATGTAGTCATTAATCACCTTTTATCCAAAAAAATCTGTTTTAAACTATTATTGAGACAGTCGAGTTTCATAGAGGTCTCAGCTAAATATTCGAGGGAAGGGAAATTATTTTTTTTTTTACCTTTTGACACTTCAGCTTCAAATAAAAGAGGAAATAAAAAAAATAATTGTTTCGAAGCAGTAATTTTGTGGTTAATTTTTTTTCTATTTAAGACCATGTTTTTATGTGTTTTTTTTTGTTTAACAAAGTTCGCTTTTAATTTTTTTTAATTATATTTTTCCAAATCGAGTAGAAAAATAATAACATACCCTTAGAAAGTCTCCTGCAACTTTTGTCAATTTTGCAATTCACCAGTTTAAAATACCGTTATGAATATTCAACAAATAATTGACTACTTGGAACTTTCTAAAGTTCTTATATCTGCGGCTTGAATGTCATGTTATTATTTGAAACCATATAACTTTTGTTATATTAAAGAGTGTACGTCTTTCACAATGGTCTTTATTTGATGAGTTCTCGGTACAGACTGGTTAGCTTTCATGCTATTTCTTATTAGATTCTCAATACATGTCTAATTCCAAGATCAATACATATTCATTCCAACAACTTTCACTCTATGCAAAAGCTTGAAGTACGTTCAGGATTCACGAAGCGGAAAGCTCGAAGCTCACACGTATTAAAGTAAAACGGGTAAATTGAAAATATAGGTATTTGGAGATAGAGAAAGTGCGAGTAATCATTATTGACACAAAGTAGTACAGAAGATATCGTTTATAACGATATCGAAGGGACCGACTATTTCACGTCGTTATAGCCGATCGTCGTTATATTCGATCGTATTGTTTACTGCGTCCTGTCGTTGTAATAAGCGGTCATAGCAAAGTCAAACCCCGTTTTAGACCACAAACTTACAGTGGTCCACTTTCTAAATGTATACATTTGCCGTCAAAGATATACGTTCTTGTGTGACTCTCAAATGAATGCAATAGCTGCTTCTGAATTTGGTTACAGGAGAATATATACATATAAATGGAGATGTTAGCAAATTGCCAAATTGTGGTTTTGTAGTCTTTTTTTTTTCAACCCAAGAAGAAGAAGAAGAACTTTTCTTAAACCCATCGTTAATCTTATAAACAAATCAACAAATTCTCAATTAGGATTTGATTTTTTTGTCGATAAAACCTGAAGCAGGACCTATATTTGTTGTATTCTCTACAGGGTTGCACACAGAAACCAGACCGTTTTTAAAATGTTGTAAAAATTAAACAAACTCTAGTTTCAGAATGTTTTGTTTAAGCATGCCCGCGAATTTTGCACTTTTTCATCGTTAAGTCTTTGGAGTCACTTTCGGCAACTTGAATCCACTTTTGACAGCAGATAAACTTAAATTCTTCGGTTGATTCCTTAATTTTTGCAACGAGCGCGATTTATTTTCGTAAATGCTTGATTTCAAGAGCTTAAAAGAATAAAGTCAGAGCTGGTAAATCATAAAACCGACTGGGACGTCGTCGAATCTCGTATCTAAAAACTAAATTTGACGCGCTAATTAATTTTGAGGCGCTAATAGTGTGGAATAATTACTGGTCGCAAATATCTTGGACGATCGTTGGTACCGAATTGATGTGGATGCGCTACATAAACTTTAGGGCAGATTCCGAAAACGATGTTTAGTGATGAACGCGGGCACGATTGTTTTGGCGTGCAATTTTTCACAGGAAAGTTGTCTCGAATCCTCTACTGTGTTGTTTTATAGCAAACAAAATTTCGTAATGTGAATTTTCGATTTCTTACGTTTTAAAAACCTTCAGGTTGAGTGCAATTGCAATGCGATATCGCGTCGTGTCGTGTCATTCCAGCCTTCCAAAAACAAGAATTTTGAAACTTTTATTTTATACTATATGATTGAATTTAATTTTCAACTCGAGCTTGATCTTTGCATGCCGAAAAAGCAAACATTTCACTTACAAAAAATTACCTGTTACGATCGTTTGTCGTTATATCCGATAATTTTGCCCCTCGGGTCGGAAAAACTCAGTCGCTATAACAAATCGGTTGTTATAGCGATGGTCCCTATATCCATCAAAAATTGTACCGCACGAGCCTCTTAGGTCTCGGGCTCTGGAATTTCTGTCGTTCTAGCCGATGCGTCTTTATAACCGATGTTGTTATAAACGATATCCACTGTAATCCACATTTTCTGCACAACTTGGTTCGAAGATAAAGTACCAAAATCTTAATGCCTTATAGATGTGGTGTGTGTCCTTTAAGTTAAGCTTGTAGAGTGTTTTAGGCAAGATATGGGGGTAAAATTTGAATAGCCTACTGGCGGCAAATCCCTCCGAAATTCGTTGATGTATTAAAATAAAAGTATTTAAAAGGAAGTTTTAGCAGACATGAAAATGAGAAGATTCTCCGTCCTCAATTTTTGAAGCCATCTCATTCATAACGAGCATGGGTCTTGCCATTACAAGAATAGTGCTGGAATACGTTTTCTGCTATTCTGAAGAACCTTCTCGGACCACAAATTCTCAAGTTGATTATTGTGGATCAGCTCTAACGTGCGGGAGAACTGAAACTGATGAATTCATCTATGCATCTATGTTTGCGTGTTTTCCATCTATTTCATAGCATTGAGTGTTGAAATGGAAGAAGTGCTTTGCAGTTGAACTGTAGTATAAGGTATACAGCTGAACGTGTGGGTGTGGCCCGATATGCTCTAAATACTCTCTTGGCAAACCCATTTTCAAAAATTTCCATTTTGAAATATATGATGGCGACCAGTGGCGTAGGTAGCTTTTCGAAAAGGATATGGGGGATGTGACCATAATACATAAATAAGTATTTTTTTTAGGAAAATACAAAGTTTCAAAAGATTTTTGTACAGAAAAAATAATTCTTGTGAAATGGGCATTGGCGTTGTGGGAAATTGTCGAAAATCAGAATGTTGCAACATTGTATGAAACGACAAATAAATGTTTTAGGATATTATCCTGTATTAAATCTGTTCGCAATTCTTGGATTCGAACTTTAACTAATTGTGGAAATCTTGACACTCCATTCTATATACCTACCAACTGCGGTGCATGTCTGTAGTATTATGGAGCAGCTCTATTGGAACTACTCGGAATTTTGTCTGTTGGAGGAGAAGAGTCACCAGCGGAAGAAATATCGAGTTATTCAATTTCGGAAAGGTCACATCGGAATATTTGCATTGAAATCTCTAATCGTCTATAGCTCAGTAGGTAAAGTGCTGACTTAGTGACATGAAGATCGAAGGTTCGAGTCCCGTTTGGGACGAAACTTTTTTCCCTTAATTGCACAAAAGTTGTTACAGAAATTAACTTCTATCTTTAAGTAAATTGGGATTTAAATACATATATTTAAATTAGCTTTTCAATCTCATTAACATATCATCATAACGAAAATGCCTAATGGTGATAATAACTTTTAATCATCATGACGCGCATTTTCGGAATTATGTCTTCTACCGCGCATTACTATGTACAATTTGTATTTGAACAAAACTATTTTGTAGGATCTTGTTTTATTATAGGTATAAATAAGCTTCAAAATATGGAAAGCTCGAGGAAAACTTTTCGAGAAAAAAATTCGGAGAATCGAAGTTACTTTGTTTTTGCAAAAATCCCCTGAAGTTTGTTGAAATTTTTTTCGCACATTTATAATTTACTTTATTATTACTTAATTCAGTTCTGAAAGTGTTCTTTTTTGTGATGTGATATACATGTTTTTTTTTTAATTACGGAATGTGTGAACCGGGGGGTGCTCCTCTTGACTCCCCTTATCTACTCCACTGAGTGCAATTATTTCGGAATGAAGCGGTGGTGATTATAGTAATCAAATTTTACAAAAAAAAAGGTGTCTACAGAATTTTTATTTAAATCCCTAGATGTCGACTGTAATTCTGATATAACCAGAACACGGATATCCTTGTGCTTTAATCTTTGTTAGTTGCTAATATGCGAATTGCCTAAAATTTGTGTTTTGACCGCTCCAAAAATAGCGAAAATCGAGGCAATTTTCAATTGCATTTATTTTTTATAAAA
Source organism: Microchrysa polita (assembly GCA_949715475.1). Classification (NCBI taxonomy): domain Eukaryota; kingdom Metazoa; phylum Arthropoda; class Insecta; order Diptera; family Stratiomyidae; genus Microchrysa; species Microchrysa polita. Next base: position 81,439,214 of record OX454418.1, on the reverse strand, counting down.
GAAGGAGCACATTACTTTTCTACTTCCAAAAAGGTATGGATGAGTTTTTTATGAAGATTTTATAATCCTTAAGGTTTTTCAATAAATTACCTCAATTTCTTTGCCAATCTCAATGGGCTGGTCTGCATTAGCAGCTGTATTTATTCGCGCGGGATTTCCGGACTAACGCCATCTTCTTTTTTAAACCCCTCCCGAAATATTATTTGCGTACGCCCCTGATCTCACTGAAATGTTAAATTAGTACCAATTTAAAAAAGAAATAATAACTCGATGTTGATTTCAACACCTGTACAAAACCGCCGTCCAAATCCGGAAAATTGGATGTCGCGACAAATCTGCGTTTTTTTTGTCAACTAGTGTATAGTTAAGTATACGAAATTGCCCATAAATTTTATCGATGACGGTTTACTCATTGACAGTATATGCATGAAACAGTCCAAGATGAACAAGTTCTTTTCTAATTCATTTAATCCATTCGATTCTTAATCTACGATCTCGAATCTAGATTTGAAAAGACAACAGCGAACAGACCCCCACAATTCAAGGTTATACGAAGCTCAGCTAAGTTGTCGTTGTCTAATGGTTCTTTTTTCTGCTTGCGTTTTATGTATGTATGTACATATACACAAATCTAAATCCACAAAGTTTATACGCGTATGAGTTGATCATTTTCCAGCACCTATACGTATATTTCAATCACAACATTATAGAAATAAACATCGTTCGAGATAATAATCACTTTAAAGTAAATTGTCGTAATAATTACATAAATTAGCCGAGAAAAAAACGGCACGATCAATGGCCGTATAGTTTCCATCAAATCAACCTTTCTATTTCATTGACTACAAAACAACATAAACAGCTTTTTTTCCGCTCAATCTAAAAGATACTCTTTAAAGTCTGAATAAAAGATACAAATGCCCTAGAGCCAGCGCTGTGTGCTCGCATATGCAATTAAATCTAAGTACTTTTTGATATTTGTATAGTTACCTCATAAATACAACTGTATTCAACGTTTTTCTTTCCAATCTCATGAAAATGAAGGTTACCCGTTTGCATCTTTAATTTCGATTATACATACTTTTCAAATAATAAAAAATCTATAAAATGCATTGAATAGAGTAGCGCACAAATAAATCGCAATCTCTTTTGACGATTCATTTAGAACCATATACATATCTGCGCGCGGTTGCATCAAAACCGATTCATATCCAAATGCCTTTTATGCGATAAATTTGAAAAAGAATCGGGTCACGACCTGACCGATTTTTTGAAAATTTTAACTAAAAAACTCACATCTGTAGTAGGTAAGTGGCAAATGGCGAAATTAAATACAAGAGAAGAAATGAAATGAATAATTTCAAAAAAAATAACCAAAGATATCCATCAACTTACAATATTTACCCACGAAATTAGTTTTATATGGCTAAGAAAAGAATGGTGATTAGAAAAATAAAATCCAATTTAGAATGGTGAACCGGAATGTGACGATGCAGTAAATTTAGATGAGATCAGGAAAATAAATAGATAACCAAAAAACTGGCATTTAGCAATCAATCGTGTCACAATTGGATTTATATTCTTGAAAATGTGTGCACGGAAGATTCGTTTTTTTTTTTTAAAGAATATCTATAATAAGATTTATCCAATAAAAACCATTGATATATTTAGGCACAGAAGGAGATGCACACATATAGGTTTTTAAATTTATTTTTAGAATTAAAGCTGAATCATTTGACTTTCACATTTCATGCCAGAAAGAAAACACTTTGCGGTAATTTTTGTCCATTCTTGGTTTTATCTCTTATTATGATTTCCATTCATTTGTTAAGCACTTTTTAAAATTCTTTGTAAAATAATTTCGCCAAATTAGATTGGTCAAAATATGGTTTATAAATCAAGTTCTCGGTTTACCAGGCTCTAGGAAGTGGTCCTGTTCATTTAAACTTCTCCAGGACTTACACCTAAAACCAAATTACATCCAGCATTTACACCTAAAACAAAATTACATATGAAAGGCGGATTGGAGGCATATGTATTCTTTTTGCGGCAGATTAATTTTTCTTTGGCGGGGTAACTTTTACAACTTTGTTGTTTTTGGTCAAATATCATATATTTTTGCATACGTAAATAGCCAACTAATATTTTTGTTTTCGGATCCTGATGTCCCAGTGTCCCAATTTTCTAATGTCCCAATGTGCAAATATCACAGTGTCCCAATGGCCTCATGTCCGAGTGTCCCACTACCCTAGTGTCCCAATGTCCCATATCGCAATATCCCAATGTCCCAGTCTCCCTGTGTCCCACTTAATGTCCTAATATCCCAATGTCCAATTGTCCTAATGTCCCAATTTCCTAATATCTCAGTTCCCCAATGTCCCAAATGTCCCAGTATCCTAATGTGATAATATCCCAATGGCCTAATGTCCTAATGTACCAGTGTCCCAATGTACAAATGCCCCAATATCCCAAAATCCGAATATCAAAGTGGCCAGTGTCCCAATGTAGCCCATGGTCCAAATAGCCTAATATCGGAATGTACCACTGTCCCAATAACCCCATGTCCCAATTTCCCCAGAGTACTTAATGTCCCAGTATCCAAATGTCCCAGCGTCACAATGTCCTAATGTCCCAATGTCCTAATGTCCCAATGTCCCAATGTCCAAATATTCTAATGTCCCAGTGTCCCTATGTCCCAATATTCCAATATCCCAATGTTCCAATGTCCTAAGATCGCAGTGCCCCAATGTCCAAATGACCAAATATCCCGATGTCACAATATCTCAGTGGCCCGATATCTCAATGTCCCTATGTACCAGTATCCCAATGTCCGATTGTCCTATTGTCGCAAGGTCATAATGTCCCAATGTCCTAGTATCCCAATGCCCCAACGTCCCAGCCTCCCAGTGTCCTAATGTCCCAATATCCAAATGTTCCCATGTCCCAATATCCTAATTTTCCAATGTCCCAATAACCTAATATCCTGATGTCCCAATGTCCCAATATCCCGATGTCCCAGTGGCCCAATATCCCGATGTCCCCACGTCCCAGTTTCCCCAGTGTGCCTAATGCCCCAATGTCTTAATGTCCTAATATCCCAAAACCCCAATATCCCAATTTCCTAATACCCACTGCCCCAAGATCCTAGTCTCCCAGTGTCCCAATATCCTGATGTCCCAATGTGGCAGTGTGTTTTAAAAAATTGTCAATGCGGTGAGCCGAAAGACGCAATTGTTGGAAATCTTTTGTTAACTTTACCAATTAATTTGCCGTTATTCCATCCACTTATCTAAATGAAAGACATTGATTCCTTGGAAGGACCACCAGAGGATCATTCATTCCAAATTTAATAAAAATCCCATCACGGAGAGAGACAATAGAAGCAAGTTTGTCTGCAACTGTAGACTCCAGTCTGAAATTGGGTTACTCGCTTAAGTCTGTGAGGGTGAAAATTTCACCGTTTATTGCATATATCTTACCCGTTATTGTGCCGATCGAAATTTTTTTTGGAAAGGCACTAAAACAGGATATGTGGAATATTTTGGTAAAAAAAAATTCTTGGGGGATGTTGCCTGGAAGGCTGTAGCCCTGTCAAACAAAAAAGCAAGTTGTCTCCGGTAATCATAGACTTGTTCGCTTTCGTTTTTTTCCTTTGGCGCGTCCGCCAAAGGAACTTCCATTATGGGGTGAATCCTTTAAAAGAGTCTTAAATTATACGCTCTCGCGTCTCTTGAACTTGTTCGCTTTTGTTTTTTTCCTTTGGCGGACGATACGCTCTCGCGTCTCTTGATTATTAATTAAAAACAATAAAAGATGCAAAAAAAATGGTTTGTGCACGAATTAAACTACATAAAAATGCGTTAGCAATGATATGTAATACAATAAACTTATTTTAGTAAATTATACCCTGGACCAAAAAATAAAAATGGGATGTTTGCATTTTTTTACTTTTACTTTTTTATTGTATCTCTGAAAATGTAATGCCATTTGAGCCTGGATATTTTAGGGAAATATTCTTAACAAAATCGAGTTGACGTTTGCCAAAAATTAAGTTGCTGCGACTTAGGACACGCCTGATTCGCCTATTGGAACTTTTCAAGTCAACACGTCCATAACTCATCCACGGTGAAAGGGGAAGTTGGTAAATTTTTGCTGGGCGTCAATTCAGAGTCCCATTATACTCTCCACCAAAAACTAGTTCAATATTATCAAAACTAGAGGTACCTGTGATACAAAAAAAAAAAACAATAAATTTTGCAGAAAATATTCAACTATCGTATATAAACGTTCGGACATAACAAAATCGTCTATAAAAGTATCAGGCGGCTATGTGACGTGAAAATTGTTACACATTAGTCATCTTGAGACTTTTTGGAATAACGTAGTATAAAAAGACCCTTGGAGGCACGTGAAGCTAGTTCTTAAAACTCAATGAAAAATGCAGTTTGCGTCAATTTTGCATTCAATCATTCAACATAAATTTAATTTGTTTTAATTTTTTTTTTTCGTTTATCTATTTTTGATATAATATCAATTCAAAATAAATTCATAAAACAATTTTCTTTTCGATTTTCTAGTCAGGATTTTTTGGAAAAAATATTATGAAAAAATTTGTATAAACTGCAAAACAAATTATCTAGATTTTGAGAGCCGATGATTCATTTCTGTGAAAGATACGAAGAAAGAAACTTTAGAATATCTACTATGCGATAAATATTTCACAAAAGCTCTCCACAATTTACATTTTTTGCATTTTTTCCACTCCTCCCCCACAGTGTGGCGGTTCTGGTTGTGATTTTTGATGGCTCGATTGTGAATTCTGTGAGCGTTTGTGCTCCTTGACTAACCGATAGCCAAAATAAAACAAGTTGCTTATCGTCGATATAACTTTGATAGCGCAAATGTCCTAAAATGGAATTGAAAACTGTTCAGAATGCAAATAATATCATACTCTTCATTGAAAACGAAAGAATTAAGGCAGTAACTTTTGAATACATTTTTCGAAATGTGTTGACTTTGAACGTAACATATTTTAATCGCTATACCCATATTGATTCCGGTCAATGTTCTTTTCGCTGAAAAAGACATTATTGTTCAATAATCAGATGGAAAGCCTAGTACTTGAGATTTAAAAATGTGTTGGTGACATTTTTTTTTGTTTGCTATTTTTTTTTTGATGTTGAGAACGAGTCCGGAGCTTTACATTCAGTTTACACGAACTTAGGTGTTTGTGCATGACTCGGGTTGTGTACTAAATCGACTCATTCCTCAAATAGTTCAACAGTTAGATCTAGTCGGAAACTTTTTGCCTAAAAGGCGCAAATGAAGACGTCCGATTTAACCTTCGGGCGGGCGCAATGCATCTGACAGATTAAGTGACCAGTATTTGTTGCGCCATTCAGCGATATGAAAAGGGAGAGATCTGAAACTCACAGTAGCTTAATCTTTATCGATCAACTACCCAAAGCAGTGTTTAGTTTCTATCTACCATGTGCCTGAGGGGCGGGAGGGGATGAAATAATCTCTCAGATGTATTGCGCCCGATTGTGTTATGTTTTCTTTTCTATGCAAATTACCACTCGTTATACTCTTCACATTGCGTAATAATGTTGTGTTTACTTTTAGGCTCACCAATTCGTTCAATAGTGTGTTTTTAGTCAAATAAGATCCCATTTTTTAAGCGGTCGAGTTGTTGGAGGTTTTTTAAATATTGAAGCGATTGAAAGCGGAATTTTCTTAGAAAATTGAAAATGTGAAGGGTATTAAACTTTGTGAGCCAGTATTTGTTTCTAAAATTTCGTAGAACTGTTTAAAAAAGACAATGTAACAATAAATAAGAGTGTAGAATATACAGGAACTTAGTTTCATCCTATTTTCTGCACTTAATCTGTCAGATGCATTGCGCCCGATCGTGTTAGGATTAGTATTGCGCCCGCCGGAAGGTTAAGTATCAACAATTTATGTAGACATCCCGGCGAATTGTAATGCAAACTACCTTTAATTACGCCGACCCTGATGTATAACAGCAAACAAAAACCCTTTAAAAACACCACACTAGCGTATACGACGTTCCTATACGCAACTTCTTACAAAATGTCCGTAATTTGATCCATGTCGCTGGATACTGAGTTTTGAGTTTTTTTTTCTTCAGAAAATCAACTAACGAGTATGAATTGAACGAGAACTGCATTAGATATCACTAAGCTAACAACTTTTTATTTTGCACAACACACATGGAACTAGATGTCATATGATCAAGACGCAATTTTACCGCTCTCTTGTGGTATTTCGGTTCGCCGTGTAACCATAAAGTCTAGAACTGTGCGCGGACGTTCAAAGTCAAGTCAAACGTCTTAGAAGTTGCTGATTCTTCTACTCGTACAAGGGATGCTTTCTTCTATGGTTTTGATCTTCACCTAACATTATATGTGGCCTCCGACAGTCTTGTCTATAGTCGGAGCAAGAAAACCTGCGGTAGAATCTTGTTTTGCTTAGTTAGTATCTTCTGGGTACAATATGATTCTTATATTTACATTTAGTGCGGTTGATGTGGCGCAATTGTGTCTAGTCATAATATAGTATGGCACTGGACCAGCTGCACATCTGCAAACTGTACTTGTATGTAATGTAATTTGATAAGTGTTTTCATTCGCTTGGTTGACGTATGAACTGCAGGATACTCCTGTGGTATCATCATATAATGACGACAACGAAGTGAACACGCTTTGCAAGAGTGCCATCTCCATTATATACTGTAACCAAGGTCCAACAAGAGATCAGTCTTCCGTAATATAATTATTATTAGCGGATAATTATCAGGTTTTTGTGAAGTCTCTATATGCAAATGCCTATATGGGTAGAATTTTTGTGAATTATGCAATGAGGTCCTAATTAGGCGGAAGATAAGGTTCTAAAATGCCTCTCCAACGCCAATCGAACGGGTTTGAGGAGGTTGTTCTGCCGCATTCGTGTATCCAGACAGGCGAAATTACTATAATTAACAGTCGCAGCATGAAAGGCATATGAACTTCTTATAATTTTCAGGTGTGGTTTACTTTCAATGTAAATTTTCCTTCTCTGATACATAATAGGTTTTATCACAAAGAAGCTGTCGCAGTTGATTTACATACTGCGTTCCGTATGTGGGTTGAACGCGGGATCTTAAGATGCATCACTCGTGGTTTCGGTGTGCCAACGATAAATTATATGGGCTGTGAGTTTTCTCAATACGAACCGATATTATGTACGTCAGGCACTATAGTAGGGTTCCACCGATATGGTTGTATCACTGAGCTAGGTTCGAAATGCTCTTGCCAAATGTATAAGGTGCGAATTTTAGCGTAGTACGAGTATATTCAAATTAACCTTCTACGTAGACGTCTTTTGATTTCCTAACCTAAACCAAAGGAGACGACGTAGTAGAATGTACGGAGTAAACTCTAGAGCGTGTTTTTATGTAGATGTGATAATTTTCAGTACAGGCTTTAAGCGCTTAGCAACGCTTATGCCTAAAATATTTTAAGGTGTGTTCAATGAAGCAATTGTATGTATCTAATGTGGGCGATATTGATTAGCACATCTCGTATAAAGACTGAATCGTGTCTGTGTAATGTGCATAGAATTGACTTAAGTAATTCATCAATGAACACACGAAAGGTGGAATTTAAATGAAGGTATGGAAGATGTAAATAGGTAAATTGTCAGTGAAAGAATTGTTGTTTACTATAATTTCCCTTGCTTCAATATTTTCATGGAAGACAAATAATTTATTTTCCAAATCTCTAGAGAAGTTTTGTTGAGCTTCTTTTGTTTTTATTTTTGAGGGATATTCAGAAAATTTTAGTTTGTCATTAACAGTGGCGTAAGGTTTTTCAAATTTTTTGTGTTCGAATTCAAAGCGCGGGCCCTTTCTACATACAGTCGGGCTCTCCATTTACCTATTTGAGCCCCTTAGTTCCTTAGTCATTACTTTCTTTCTAGCATTACACACTTGGTAGCTCAATGCGTAGAGAAGACACTCTACTTCTGATCGGGACCGAACCCAAGGCTCTTCGTTATCATTGTTGCATACGGAAGCCTTCCTGCAGCTACCCGTTGTTATACAATATCCAAAAGCTTGGCAGCCTCCTTCGATTCAAGGGACAACAATTCTCTTGAAACGCTACTAACAACAAGGAACTTTATATTATTATTATTGACTTAATAAGAGAGCAGCTTTATTTTTGAGGAGTTCGCGATTTTCTTTTCGATAAGAAACGAACTAAGGAACTTTCTAATCGAGTCCTCCTAGCTGCAAACTTTCTAATCGTAGATACATACTTGATTTCCAATTATTTAAATTAATTTTTCTTATTTTGCGGCGCTGTATTCCGTGTATTGACATTGAACGTAAATTTGTAGATTTTGGGAAACTGAGCAATGGAAAACTGTCAATTTGCTCTGGAAATTCGTCCAAATGATTAGTAAATTTGTGAATTTGACATTGAAATTCGTCAACATGATTTGGAAGTTCGTTAATTTTTAATGGAAATGCGTTAATTTGGCATGGAAATTTATAAATTTAATATTGGAATTCCTCTATTCGGCATGAAAATTCGTCAACATATTTTTGAAATTCGCCAATTCCTAATAAAAGTTCCTAAACCAGAATTTTTAAACTCGCGTATTTATGACAGGAATTCGTCAATATGATTTGGAAATTCATCAATTTAAAATGGAAATTCGCCAATTTATAATGGTAATGTGTCATTTTTAAATAGAAATTTTTCAATTTAAATTGAATTTCGTGATTTTTAAATGGAAATTCGTCAATGTGATTTTGAAATTCAACAATTTGTAATGGAAATTCGTGAAAATGATTTGGAAACTCATCAATAATAGGAATGCTTAAATTTGAGATGAAAATTTATACATTTAATATTGAAATTCGTCTATTTTTCATGGAAATTCGTCAAAATGTTTTTGAAATTCGCCCCTTCGTAATGGAAATTCGTAAATCAGATCTTGAAATTCGCGTATTCATAATGGAAATTCGTGAAGAGGATTTGGAAATTGATCGAATTGAAATGTAAATCGAATGTAAAGGAAATGCATCATTTTAAAATAGAAATTTTAAAATTGAAATTTTGAAATTCATCAAGTTGTTACGGAAATTTGTGAACATGATTGGGAAATTCATTAATTTAAAATGGAAATTCGTCAAGTTGATCTAGAAATTCGCCAATATGTTTTTTGAAATTTTTAACATGGAAAATAGTCAATATGATAAAAATTAGCCAGAATTGTAACGGGAATTTATTTCGGCAATTTTAAAAGAAAATTCGTCAATTTGGAACGTATAAGTTCCAAATTGTCATTGTCAAGATTTGTAACGTATAGCATAACTTTTACTTTTAAGTTGAGACTTAAATCGGTGGTATGAGTTCGGTACTTCTGATGCTGCGGCATGACTTAAATTTAATTTAAATTAAATTTTTTTCTATTTGAAATCACGCTCTATGGCTCACTTGGTCGAGTCGCACTCTACGATGCTAGTAATCTAGAGCTATATGTTTCACAGGATGGTCCTCTTTTGCTAAATTCAAGTTTTCGTCCTTAAGTGCGCTGTGCGAGCTATAGTGAAAACAGAGAGGCTCTGGTCTTTTTGAAAAAAATGACGTTGTCAGGCAAAGGGCAATGTGGGCATGCCGCAAGGCTCCATTATAGGCCCGTTTGTGTGGAACTATATAATGGATGACTTGCTGGCATCCCGTCAGATCCAGGTTAAGTGCTTACATCGACGATGGACGGCCAATGGCGGCGTGAGCTCGAGGAGAAGGGTTCCCAACTCATGGACATTCTCCATATGTGGGGTACTCGGGTGGGCGTTGAAGTTTCAATCCGTAAATCGGCGACAATGATTCTGAAAAGCACCCCACGACGTGTGGTTGAAGGCACGCATGCTCTGCGTAGTTTGTACGCTGAGGCGTGTTCTGCGTCGATACTGGGGGTTAGGTAGACGGGCAGTCCGTGTCATCTACAACTCGCTCTTTGTAGCGTGTGTTACTTTTGGAGCTGGAGATCTCATGGACTGGGCGTCATCTGCCTGGGGAAATTGACAGCTGAACACGGTTCAGCGTATCATAATGTACGCATGTATGCCTGTATGTCGTACAGTCTCTACAGGTATTGATGGAGGTCCCTCCGCTCGATTTGGAGGTAGTCCGACGTGGTTCTAACTTTCATATTAGGAGGGGGTTTGCTGTTGCCGCAGTCTGCGCTGGTTGCTGGAGAGAGTGTATCTGGGAGTCCTCAGACACTTGTCTCTGATCTCCTGGATGACTGTGTACTGTCTAGGTGGCAATCTAGATGGGAGCAGTCCATCTCCGGTAGAGTTACATTGGGGTACCTTAGGGATGTCCGTGTCCGGCAGCCAGAAACCTGGACTTGGATTTTAACCTAAGCCTAGGTTTCCTAATAACCGGACTTGGTTCTCTGAACCAGACTTTGCACTAGTTCAACCTGGTTAGCGATATGTCGTTTCCATGTTGTGGCGCAGTTTCTAGGGACTGGCTTCATGCCCTGGTTATCTGTCCGAGATACTCGGATATACAAGACCTAGACTTTTTTGGGATTCTCCTAAATAATGGAGTCGCAGATGTCACTGGGTGTCTGGCCACAAAGGAACGCGTCAGGGCCCTAAGTTTACTTGCTCTTGAAGCATTTAGACGTCGGATGTTGCATGTACAGAATTGAGTGACAAGATTAGCATAGCTATACTATTGTCTAGCTTTCGCTGTTGTGACCTGTTCTCTGTTGGGCTGTAGGATGAGCTCAAAGACACTACGTCGATTCCAGTGGGACCTACGGGAAATGACTATCCCGCTCTACCCGAATAGTTAGGTGACCAGTCCTACGTGGGTGTGGAAGGCGTCCATAGTGCACCAGTGGCAGATGGGCGCTGCGGGGTCGGAGCAGAGGTACCATAGCACGGAGTATCGATATAAGACGATGGGCGGTAATTCCCCAATCCTACACATGAGGTAGGCCCCATGAGGGGAGTATCGTCGGGCTGTGGTGTTACAACGGCGTGGAATTGCATTAAAACCGCGTGCTGGAACCCATAGAATGGCAAAGGTAATAGGCCTCGCATCTCCAGGGGCGCTGATTGACGTCACAAAAATCAATCCGTTTGCCTATTCCAGGCCGTCTAATAAACCTTCACGGTAGGCGCGGACGTTAAACACCCGTCGAACATCTATAGTAAAAACAAACCAACAATTAAGTTTAGAATTCAATATTTCGCAAATACATATATTGAATCGACCACAAAATGTCCCGAGGACGAAATAATCCACATAGAATTTCCTTTGTAAAAATATATGACACTCTAGGCTTTTTTCTACAAAATTAGAACCCGAACCCTAAGGGCTCTCGTCCACTGCAAGCGTAAACTTGAGCGGCGCGGCGCTCCAGCGGCAAAGCTTTCACAAAATGTGCGAAAAAAAGCTTTTACTAGTAAAAGGTAGAAGCACACACAATATTCAGAAAGCTTTTCCATTGTATTGAATGGAATTTTTGTTTATTTTGCATAGTTACGCCATATTTTGCTTGGTGACGCCATTAAAATTTGGAAAAGCTTTAAACGCGGGAGCGCCGCGCCGCTCGAAGCAGGTAATGGACGGCAGGCGTAAAATAAAAATAGTATGTGCGATGCGCACGTTTTACATTTCGCACTGTAACTCTTGATAGAATGCACCTAGAGAGTGACAGAACTTTTGCAGTGTTGCCAATTAAATGTATTTGGTTTGTACCGAAAATAAGCCTGCTCCGACCAAGGAAACTCCTCTGCCGAATACATATGCTTAATTCGTGGAACTGAATTTTCTCTGGCCTATGTACGATATTACAAATTAAAAATTGTTTCTTTTGTTTTTCTAACATTATTTTGTTTTCTTTTTTATTCCAGCGCTGGCAACGGAGGTGGTTTGTTCTGTATGACGATGGCGAGTTTACATACTCAGTGGATGAACATGTAAGTATCCCATTGAAAGTTTTAACCTTCAAAAATGACATGCACGCAAACTATGCACAGGAAATTAGGAATAATCGAACTTCAGCTTTTGTAGGAAGCACAACCATAAACTAGGGTTTGTAGCCTAGGATTCGATTAGTTAATTTTCCCACGAAAACCAATATAACCACTATACCAACTCCATTTAGCAAAAACAAAGCCAATCACAATCACATACTACAATTAACAAACGAGCTTCTGTAACTTCCCGCAGTTTTCTTAACAACACAATTAAAAGCAGTTTTTTGCACAAACTTCGCATAAGAACTGGCCTCCTCATCAAAAACTATATAAATTCAACTGATTATTAACCAATTCTCCATTGTCTAGACATCCTATGCATACATACGCAATATTCGAACCAAAATCCAGATTTCAAACTAAGGTAACCAACTATGAACTGCTCTTGGCTACAATGGCATGCTTGTGTGCCCTTCAACTGCTAGTTCATACTATGCGCATCATACCAATTTGGTCCTTGTTACCTCGCAGTTCGCCTTTATAGTCGTGCAACATATCCAGAGAATTATGAACAAGATAATTATGGAAATGATGATGAAAATGACGGACCACAAAAAATACAGAAAAAGACATATACACTGGCATCGCAACAGAGCCTTCGTGTCTTCTCTTAATCACCATCTTTGGCCGAGAGTGCTATGCGGTGGAATTCATAGGCCCCGAAGGTCAACTTCTTCGTGCACCTCGCGACTTGACTTGACTTGACTTGGATTTTGTATAAAATATTTAATTTATTGAAACCTTTAAAGCAGGTTTTGTGATCGGCTGACCACAATGATGGTGGTGGTGGCTACTTGACTCGTCACCTCTTAAATCGATAAAAATGGATCATCACACCTGCACTCTGCATTGTAAATGTTCTGAAGAGGTTTGGACAATTTATCATTGTGATACAGGGCGATTTTAACATTCTTGGATAGCTGGACAGTTTTAAAGACACATTGAGAGCTGAGGAGATATCATGTGACGGTATTATTAAATTACATTGCCGTTATTATGATAGGCATAAATCTAAAGTGGGATGGTTAAAAGCCAAACTCTTGATTTAGTGTTTTTAAAATTTAGGGAATAAGCGCAGAAATTATGTAAAGTGGGCTATCAAAATTTCCTTCTTCAGCGCCATCAGTCATGGAAAAATAAATTTGTCCTAATTTACTTTTAAGGGGACGGGTGCCAAGGAAAAAGGAACCGGTATTGAAAATATTATTTATGAAGCTTTCTGAGTTCTATTGCAGTATATAATTTATATACTATATATAAAAGCTCCTTTCATAACCGCCAAGGATACAACTTTTTTGCTTGAAAAGATTTGTACTACAAAAATTAGATTTATATAATTTGTACGAAATGATGGACAGAAATATGTTTTATCGATGCCTCGTTCTTTCTATGTAAACACCCACGAAGACCAAGTCGCTCAACTCAAAATAAAAAATATTCACCACCTTGAAATCCAAAAACAATTTTTTCGAAACGTAAATTCTTCTACAACTTTAAGCAGGATTAAATTTTAAAATGTCCTAGCGCTGGGATATTTAGAGCTCGATGTTTGCAAAAAAATCGCCTGATGCCTTTGCATGTATATGCATTTCTGCCCACAGATATTTCAAAAATTGTGGTAACGATATTGCAACTTGCACTGTCCATCGAAACTGGTGAATAGACTATTCTCTAAGGACAAGAATTCATATTTTCTAGAATATGCAACATATGTTCTCATATCTAATTTTTTAATTATTTCTTTCTCAATTTCTGGGTCGGGGAAGGGGCTTTAGCCCCTTAGCCCTTTACGTGGTTGCGCCACTGTTATACATTGAAAGAAGGCGCTTTAACACAAGTCGGTGAGTGACAAGACAATAATGTCGATCAAAAAATTTGCGAAACGTATCATTCACAGATCCCCCCTTATGTACGCCACTGTTAAGAGAGAGGGTAGAAAATTTTAAATCCAAGAACATTTAAAAGTCGGGGGTTTTTTTTTGTTAAATACTGCGTCAGTGTGCATAAACAAGACTGAACATTTAAATTTGCTGATAGTTATTTGGTTTTATAAGGCGGCTCATCAACAAAAAAATTGGTTGGCTTTTCCGAACATGAATCGAGATTTATTTGACAAAATAGCAAAGCTGTAAAATATCCGGAAATTCTGGAATTGGTGACTAAGTCGCCTGTATCTAAAATTTCAATTTCAAAAAATAACAAACTAACAGTCAAAGTGCCTGATTTTTAGCCCTATAACTTATCAATCTGTTGGTGCATGGCGGTTGCTTAAAACCACACCACAAACAAGTTTTTGTCTCTTTTAGCCACTTTCTACCGAAATTCATTTAATTTGACAATTTCGGCTTCAAATTTTGTGTTGGGCGACCTGGTGACCGATGTGACAATTTTTGTAACATCTATCCAAAAATTGGCGCAAATTAATTGACAAATAAATAGTTACTTGAAGATTAATAAAATTTTCGCGTTTTCGCTTCTTATTTCAACATTTTTTTTTATTTTCTTGAAGTACATTTGCGAAAGATGGAAGTTCTCACTGGTAATCCTGAAGCCGCTATAGTGATTCAAACTTGCTGCCATATTTTAAGTGTAAGGTCGCGTACACATACGGAGCGACGCCGAGCTTTTCCGGGCCGGGCGATGCGATGCGATTTGTTGCGAGTCGACGCGATTTCATTCTATGGCAAGAAAACCGCATTTTTCAAGGGGATTTCATACGGCGCTGGTTCGTACGATTTGCTGCTGATATGACTATGATTTCAGATCGACTTCGTGACATAGGGCTTCGAGTGTTCTACCATTGCTATTATCAATATATGTACATACAAACGTGTCGGTATATTTATGTAGTGTTGTAGATAATTGTGGGTATTAATGAATGGATTGTCGTAGGTAATAATAATGTAATGTAGGACCATTGGTATTTTCTATATACATACGTATTTGTCGGTATGGCTATGTAATGTTGTAGATAAATTGTAGGTAGGTCATGTAATGATGAATGGCTGAAAGAGGTAGGTAACCTTTCTGGAAATTTGCAGTGTTAGCTTGCGCATTTCTAACCAATTTTCGGGCGGCATGTAGATTTGGTGTTAATTGTTGTTCAAATATGTATGAATGGGTGAAATAGGTAATTTTTGGAAACATGCAGTACAATGAAACCCAGTTTCTAGCGTACGCCTCTTATGAGCCTGCCGGCGAAAAAATGCCATCCCCGTTTCTCGGGGAAATACACGTCCAATCGGCGTGGCAGAAACACTAAGGTAAATTTGGGTCGCTGATTCCGAGTTTGAGGTAAACAACAGGAAAAAAAATTTGGGGCTGCCCGCCCCCAAAATTGTACCCCAGTTTTCTCGGGGAAATACTCGTCCAATCGGCGTGGCAGAAACACTAAGGTAAATTTGGGTCGCTGATTCCGAATTTGAGGTCAAAAACAAGAAAATTTTTTGGGGTTGCACACCCCCAAAATTTTACCCCTGTTTTCTCGGCGAAATACTCGTTCAATCGGCGTGGCAGAAACACTAAGGTAAATTTGGGTCGCTGATTCCGAATTTGAGGTCAAAAACAAGAAAAAAGAATTTAGGGTTGCCCGCCCCCAAAATGGTACCCCTGTTTTCTCGGGGAAATACTCGTCCAATCGGCGTGGCAGAAACACTAAGGTAAATTTGGGTCGCTGATTACGAATTTGAGGTCAAAAACAAGAAAAATTTTTTGGGGTTGCACACCCATAAAATTGTAAAATTTGGGTCGCTGATTCCGAATTTGAGGTCAAAAACAATAAAAAAGAATTTGGGGTTGCCCGCCCCCAAAATGGTACCCCTGTTTTCTCGGGGAAATACTCGTCCAATCGGCGTGGCAGAAACACTAAGGTAAATTTGGGTCGCTGATTCCGAATTTGAGGTCAAAAACAAGAATTTTTTTTTGGGTTGCCCGCCCCCAAAATTGTACCCCTGTTTTCTCGGGGAAATACTCGTCCAATCGGCGTGGCAGAAACACTAAGGTAAATTTGGGTCGCTTATTCCGAATTTGAACTCAAAAACAAAAAAAATATTTTTTGGGGTTGCCCGCCCCCAAAATTGTACCCCAGTTTTCTCGGGGAAATACTCGTCCATCGCATCGCGTCGCGCGGAGTGTGAATGGGCTGTAATACTCTGTGCTCAACTTTCGTAATAAAATTATATAAAAGTTTTCAAAATTTTCCTCCTGCGGCCCACCCAAACCTGAAGAGAGTGTTATTTGGTTCATGCCAGGTTTTGAGTTTGACACTCCTGCACTAGAGGTTTTTTTTTGTGGTATAATAATGGCAAATATCGTTGGAAAGAAAAAAGTTTCAGGTACGTGTAGTGCCATGAGCCTTTGGGACAATTTTTTGGTGGTGGGAACAGAAATCATTGTTTTTGGCCCGTCACATTTTTAATGGAATTGAGTGGTCTCCTCTGATATTAAGTTAGACATCCCCACTAAGAATATTTTCATTGGGTGTGGCACTGATTGAGTTTGACTACTCCTTTAATCAATAAATGGCAAATTTGACATTAAAACTCAAAGAATAATTTCATATCGGTACTTTGAACTATCCAATATCCAATGCTATCAAAAGTTGCTTCAGTGTGTTTCAGATTTTGAAGAAATGTACTTTGAAAATTAAATCGCATGTAAACCAAGCAAATTTCGTTTGTAATTTTTGAAAACTCTAGTCTAAAATATGAATAAATTAGAAATTAGAAACTGACAATCAACCGTTGCGGAAGGATCATAGGACCAAATTTTCATCTCTTTGATCTCAATTTTGAAAATTGTGATAGTCAAGTTAAAGTTTGGTTAGAATTTATTCGGTGTGTATGTTTTGTTTTACGAGGGTAGTCTGATAAGTATCCAGCCTCTCCGCCTGATGGTGTCAGTATCGCAAGAGCAATTTAGTATCGTGTAGTACATTCTTCTAGACGGCAACTGTCCAAATTTCAGCCGGATCAGACTCGTAGTTTTGCTTTGGCCGCGTGTGAAAGCTGGAGTGTCCGCCGATTTTAGAAAAAAGGAAAAAGAACAATATCGGTCGGTGATTCGATTCTTCTTTTTGGAAGGAAAATCACGCAGCGAAATCAAAGAGCGGTTGGATGCTGTGTACGGTGATTCTTCTCCTTCGATGGCGACGTAAAACATTGGTTTAACGAAGATAATGTGAGAAAAATCCACGATCTCGTATTGACAAACCGCTGATTAAAGTTGCGCGAAATAGCTGAGACAGTAAACGTTTCAAAAGAACGAGTGGGTCATATCCTACATGAAATTTTGGGCATGAGAAAGCTGTCGGCGCGATGGGTGCCGCGTTCGCTCACTCCGGACAACAAGCACAACCGTGAGACCACTTCAGAGCAGTGCTTGACGCTGTTTAAGCTTAATTCAAAGGAGTCGACGAAACTTGGATACACTGGTATACACCAGAGACCAACCGGCGAAAGTGCTCCGAAGTAGGCGAAGACTGTCCCATCGGCCGGAAAGGTGATGGCCAGCGTTTTCTGGAACTCACAAGGTATGATACTCATCGACTACCTGCGGAAGGGTAAAACAATCATAGGGCTCTACTATGCCGAATTATTGGGCCGATTCGATGCCGAATTAAAGAAAAAACGGCCTCACTTGACAAAGAAAAAAGTGCTCTTCCACAACGACAACGCACCGGATCACAGCTCCGCTCTCGCCAACGCCAAATTGGTAGAATTGGGTTACGAACTGCTGCCCCATACACCGTATTCTCCAGATTTGGCCAGTACGACTTCTTTCTGTTTCCAAACTTGAAAAAGTCACTCGCCGGGCAGAAACTTCAGTCGAATGTGGAGGTCATCGCCGCCACGAAGGCCCACTTTGCAGGCCTCGAAAAAACGTATTATTCAGACGGCTTAAAGAAGTTGGAGCATCGATGGATCAAGTGTATCGAGCTAAAAGGAGACTATATTGAAAAATAAATCGCCACTTTTCCAAAATTTTTGTTTTTCTTTTGTAGGCTAGGTACTTATCAGACCACCCTCGTACATTCAAAGATGTTTTTTTTAAAATGTCCAAAATAACGGTTAGAAAGCCAAAAAAAAAATGAAGCAAATTGTGTGGACTTTGCATTTTTGACAGATCAAAGTATCGTTAAGAAATTGTTTTTTTTTTTTTTAATTTAAGTGTCAAATCATTTTTTAAATTTCTTCAAATTTTGAATAGCTGTATCTTCGCAGCAAGATATTAACTTTTGGAACGATGACAAACTCAGTTTATTCAAAATTTTATCTTGTTTCGCAAACTGAAGACAATTTTTTTTTTATTTATTGCTTAAGCGAGTGATAAATTTGAATCAGGTTGTGATTTTCGTTGATTACCACAAAAAACGTTATAGCACAATAACGGTAAAAATGAATGAATGAAAAATGAATTCCATTGATGACGTTTTTGGTCATATAAAATGTCCTGCGTTAATCCTTTCAGTATTAACAATTTATTGCGGGAAAAGAAACGATTTTTCAATTGTCGATAAAATTTATGTAAAACGGAAACATTCCGCAAAATTGATTTTAGATTATATCGCTGTGAATAATTGAATTTTCCACGCTTAACTTTTGGAGTCGTTGTACCCTGTACGAACTTTAATTTAGAATTAGTATGGAAAGTGAAGACAGCCGGATTTCGATTTCAAACTGGATTTTAGTGCTGTTGAATCTTATATTGCAGTGGGATTGCTAAAAGCGATTATTCGTTTGTCAAACCTTTTAAACCCTAATGCAATTAAACACTGTTCTGACATTTATAAAAAGAAAGTGTAATAATTTGATATCTTTACCGCTGAACAAAGAATAAAACAGACACTAGCAACAGGACGCTCTGTGGCTCACTTGGTTGAGTCGCACTCTACGATGCTAGTAATCTAGAGGTCCGGAGATCGAATTTCGGAGTGGTCCAAAATTTCCGTACATGTGCGGATAGAAAATATAGAGTGCTTGCAACATTATATACACTCCATGGCCCCAAATGAGGCTATATACGGTACTGAGAAGAAGCAACCGGACACATCATACGAAACATACCGCAAAAAATTGGGATGAATAAGCTTCCATAAATAAAAAAGTGATTTAAAGTTGCTTTTTGTACTCTACTTTATCGTAATTATTGACGACGTGAATATTGCCATACATGGTATATTTGTATGACATTTTTATATCGCTTCTGGTAATCATATCCATATACACGGACCTGACTTGACTAAACTAGATATCTGACACAAAAGATGTAAGATGAGTGTAATTTAATCCAAGTTTAGTGGTTAAGGGAGTGTTTATAATGCGCGAAATTCAAGTATCTAGTTGCAAACTCTATTTCGCGATAAGAAAAAATGAAGAAAAATAAATCACTTTACCATATACAAATGTAAGATAGTTTTCTTATTTTTTAATAATATTGTGATTTGATGCCATAAATATAAGAAAGATATAAAACAGGAGATAGGATATTCATAATACATACTACCTAATATAAAATTACGCTTACTACTTGGAAAACCTGTCTGATTAATTGAAAGTCTACCTTCTCAGGTTACCATTAATCTGTGTCCCATGTCCAGAACGCGAACAGTCTCGCGAAATCGCCCATGTCTATATTATAAAACATTCTATCGCGCGTTCGCGCTTTGTAATTAGAAAGAAAAAGTTATTCGTGCCATGAAGAAAAGTGAAAAATATATATATAAAAAAAAATGAAAGATAAATGGCTTAATGTCGCAATGAGGTTGACATGTAGTGAATTATGTTCTCCAGATTTCATAGATTACAGCAGATACATACTGTGCTGCTGGGAAATTACAACATGTATTTGTGTGTGTTTTAGATTACCGCTTGTAGACAAGATCCACATGTGTCTTCTTTAATGGAATTTTTATTACATTTGTAAAAATAAACACTTCAAGCACTTTATCAGGTTGTTCGTGTAATCTTTTGGTAATAACATTTTGTTTTTTTTTTATTCTTGCAGCCGGAAACAGTACCACAGGCAATTATCGATATGACCAAAGTTTTGGAAGTGTCATCAGCCGAAATGATCACCGGACATGCTCATTCAATTGCCATCACCGCCCCGGATCGTGTCACCTTTGTCAAGGGGACATGTCCCGAGGAGGCGAAATGGTGGCATAATATCCTGTCGGCATTTCCCAAATCCAAGGGTCGTCATAAACGCAATGCAACGTTTCCCGGTGGTCAGGCGACAACAATATTGCAATCAAGTGAGTATCAATCGTTTTTGTTAAATAGGCTACCGAATTCAATTCAGCCTTATGTGTTATTTACTCACTAACATTTTATTTGAGCGCAATTTGGATAATTCTATTTATTTGTTTCGTTCCATAGGCACCCCACCAAATGGTCGTAATCGACACAACTCTTACCACAAAGATACTTTGTCGTCACCAATCGGTACGACGAGTAATGTTGGTGAAGTTGGTCCGCCATCGTGGGATGAGGAAACATCCACATCGAGTCTTCCATCAACAACGCAGGACGAAAATAACAAGAATGCTGGCAACGAAATAACGAATCGAGGTGAGTCTTGCATATCAATAGAGAAATACAATAAGGCCAAATGACTGGAATTATATTGCCTCCAGTCGTAAAGTCTAGAAAAGCTTTTCTAGTAAAAATATTGCTTTCTAAAGTAAAAAAGCAGTCAAGCAGTTTAATTTCTACAGAGCTTCAAATCTAGTCTTATGTCCTTGACTTAAAAGTGAAGTGAAGTTTGCACCGTATGAGTAGGTACTAACATCATCATTTCACGTGAAATCCATGCAAATACATACTGTCAAAATTTTGACGATGAAAACGTGAAAACGAATTCGCTTGGTTATACTCATTTCACACGAAAGTCTCCACGCCGGATTTTGACATTTCACCAGCGAAAACAATGCAGTTGCACTTCATTTCACAAGGAAATTTTAAATTTCAATTTTCTAATATTATGTTCAGACTGGACGAAAACGGATTGATTTCGCTGTACGTTTTCAGAAATCACCGCAAAGTGTTCACAGTGCACTTTTTGTAATTTCATATGACAACCGACAATATTAATTTGCCTATAAATAGTTCTAAGTATAAAAATGTACTGGTGCAGTCATCGATAGTCATTTGCAACATATTTCGTCACTTCAAACCGACCGTCCATTCTCTTATTATGAAATTTGGCGCAAATGGGGTTTGAAAAAGTCGATGGAGAGGGCATCCAGACCTACATTTTGCTGAAACTTTGAGGGCCCTAGCTATCACCGTTTAGGAGATACAGCCGTTTAAAGGTTGGCCAATAAACCACCTCCAAAACGCTCCTTTTGGGCCAAAATTGCCACTTTTCTCAATTTCTATGAAATTCGGCGAAAATGGGGTTTGAAAAAGTCGATGAAGAGGGCATCCAGCCCTACATTTTGCTGAAACTTTGAGGGCCCTAGCTATCACCGTTTAGGAGATACAGCCGTTTAAAGGTTGGCCAATACACCACCCCCAAAACGCTTCTTTTGGGCTGAAAATGCCATTTTTTCTCAATTTCTATGAGATTTGGCGAAAATGGGGTTTGAAAAAGTCGATGAAGAGGGCATCCAGACCTACATTTTGCTGAAACTTTGAGGGCCCTAGCTATCACCGTTTAGGAGATACAGCCGTTTAAAGGTTGGCCAATAAACCACCCCCAAAACGCTTCTTTTGGGCCAAAATTGCCACTTTTCTCAATTTCTATGAGATTTGGCGAAAATGGGGTTTGAAAAAGTCGATGAAGAGGGCATCCAGACCTACATTTTGCTGAAACTTTGAGGGCCCTAGCTATCACCGTTTAGGAGATACAGCCGTTTAAAGGTTGGCCAATACACCACCCCCAAAACGCTTCTTTTGGGCTGAAAATGCCATTTTTTCTCAATTTCTATGATATTTGGCGAAAATGGGGTTTGAATAAGTCGATGAAGAGGGCATCCAGACCTACATTTTGCTGAAACTTTGAGGGCCCTAGCTATCACCGTTTAGGAGATACAGCCGTTTAAAGGTTGGCCAATACACCACCCCCAAAACGCTTCTTTTGGGCTGAAAATGCCATTTTTTCTCAATTTCTATGAGATTTGGCGAAAATGGGGTTTGAATAAGACGATGAAGAGGGCATCCAGACCTACATTTTGCTGAAACTTTGAGGGCCCTAGCTATCACCGTTTAGGAGATACAGCCGTTTAAAGGTTGGCCAATAAATCACCCCCAAAACGCTTCTTTTGGGCCAAAATTGCCACTTTTCTCAATTTCTATGAGATTTGGCGAAAATGGGGTTTGAAAAAGTCGATGAAGAGGGCATCCAGACCTACATTTTGCTGAAACTTTGAGGGCCCTAGCTATCACCGTTTAGGAGATACAGCCGTTTAAAGGTTGGCCAATACACCACCCCCAAAACGCTTCTTTTGGGCTGAAAATGCCATTTTTTCTCAATTTCTATGAGATTTGCCGAAAATGGGGTTTGAAAAAGTCGATGAAGAGGGCATCCAGACCTACATTTTGCTGAAACTTTGAGGGCCCTAGCTATCACCGTTTAGGAGATACAGCCGTTTAAAGGTTGGCCAATAAATCACCCCCAAAACGCTTCTTTTGGGCCAAAATTGCCACTTTTCTCAATTTCTATGAGATTTGGCGAAAATGGGGTTTGAAAAAGTCGATGAAGAGGGCATCCAGACCTACATTTTGCTGAAACTTTGAGGGCCCTAGCTATCACCGTTTAGGAGATACAGCCGTTTAAAGGTTGGCCAATACACCACCCCCAAAACGCTTCTTTTGGGCCAAAATTGCCACTTTTCTCAATTTCTATGAAATGTGGCGAAAATGGGGTTTGAAAAAGTCGATGAAGAGGGCATCCAGACCTACATTTTGCTGAAACTTTGAGGGCCCTAGCTATCACCGTTTAGGAGATACAGCCGTTTAAAGGTTGGCCAATACACCACCCCCAAAACGCTTCTTTTGGGCTGAAAATGCCATTTTTTCTCAATTTCTATGAGATTTGCCGAAAAT
The DNA here is from genome assembly GCA_949715475.1 of Microchrysa polita. Taxonomy (NCBI): domain Eukaryota; kingdom Metazoa; phylum Arthropoda; class Insecta; order Diptera; family Stratiomyidae; genus Microchrysa; species Microchrysa polita. The sequence continues at coordinate 81,416,093 of OX454418.1, read as the reverse complement.
GGGGTTTGAAAAAGTCGATGAAGAGGGCATCCAGCCCTACATTTTGCTGAAACTTTGAGGGCCCTAGCTATCACCGTTTAGGAGATACAGCCGTTTAAAGGTTGGCCAATACACCACCCCCAAAACGCTTCTTTTGGGCCAAAATTGCCACTTTTCTCAATTTCTATGAGATTTGGCGAAAATGGGGTTTGAAAAAGTCGATGAAGAGGGCATCCAGACCTACATTTTGCTGAAACTTTGAGGGCCCTAGCTATCACCGTTTAGGAGATACAGCCGTTTAAAGGTTGGCCAATACACCACCCCCAAAACGCTTCTTTTGGGCCAAAATTGCCACTTTTCTCAATTTCTATGAAATTTGGCGAAAATGGGGTTTGAAAAAGTCGATGAAGAGGGCATCCAGACCTACATTTTGCTGAAACTTTGAGGGCCCTAGCTATCACCGTTTAGGAGATACAGCCGTTTAAAGGTTGGCCAATACACCACCCCCAAAACGCTTCTTTTGGGCCAAAATTGCCACTTTTCTCAATTTCTATGAAATTTGGCGAAAATGGGGTTTGAAAAAGTCGATGAAGAGGGCATCCAGCCCTACATTTTGCTGAAACTTTGAGGGCCCTAGCTATCACCGTTTAGGAGATACAGCCGTTTAAAGGTTGGCCAATACACCACCCCCAAAACGCTTCTTTTGGGCTGAAAATGCCATTTTTTCTCAATTTCTATGAGATTTGCCGAAAATGGGGTTTGAAAAAGTCGATGAAGAGGGCATCCAGACCTACATTTTGCTGAAACTTTGAGGGCCCTAGCTATCACCGTTTAGGAGATACAGCCGTTTAAAGGTTGGCCAATAAATCACCCCCAAAACGCTTCTTTTGGGCCAAAATTGCCACTTTTCTCAATTTCTATGAGATTTGGCGAAAATGGGGTTTGAAAAAGTCGATGAAGAGGGCATCCAGACCTACATTTTGCTGAAACTTTGAGGGCCCTAGCTATCACCGTTTAGGAGATACAGCCGTTTAAAGGTTGGCCAATACACCACCCCCAAAACGCTTCTTTTGGGCTGAAAATGCCATTTTTTCTCAATTTCTATGAGATTTGCCGAAAATGGGGTTTGAAAAAGTCGATGAAGAGGGCATCCAGCCCTACATTTTGCTGAAACTTTGAGGGCCCTAGCTATCACCGTTTAGGAGATACAGCCGTTTAAAGGTTGGCCAATACACCACCCGCAAAACGCTTCTTTTGGGCCAAAATTGCCACTTTTCTCAATTTCTATGAGATTTGGCGAAAATGGGGTTTGAAAAAGTCGATGAAGAGGGCATCCAGACCTACATTTTGCTGAAACTTTGAGGGCCCTAGCTATCACCGTTTAGGAGATACAGCCGTTTAAAGGTTGGCCAATACACCACCCCCAAAACGCTTCTTTTGGGCCAAAATTGCCACTTTTCTCAATTTCTATGAAATTTGGCGAAAATGGGGTTTGAAAAAGTCGATGAAGAGGGCATCCAGACCTACATTTTGCTGAAACTTTGAGGGCCCTAGCTATCACCGTTTAGGAGATACAGCCGTTTAAAGGTTGGCCAATACACCACCCCCAAAACGCTTCTTTTGGGCCAAAATTGCCACTTTTCTCAATTTCTATGAAATTTGGCGAAAATGGGGTTTGAAAAAGTCGATGAAGAGGGCATCCAGACCTACATTTTGCTGAAACTTTGAGGGCCCTAGCTATCACCGTTTAGGAGATACAGCCGTTTAAAGGTTGGCCAATACACCACCCCCAAAACGCTTCTTTTGGGCCAAAATTGCCACTTTTCTCAATTTCTATGAGATTTGGCGAAAATGGGGTTTGAAAAAGTCGATGAAGAGGGCATCCAGACCTACATTTTGCTGAAACTTTGAGGGCCCTAGCTATCACCGTTTAGGAGATACAGCCGTTTAAAGGTTGGCCAATACACCACCCCCAAAACGCTTCTTTTGGGCCAAAATTGCCACTTTTCTCAATTTCTATGAAATTTGGCGAAAATGGGGTTTGAAAAAGTCGATGAAGAGGGCATCCAGACCTACATTTTGCTGAAACTTTGAGGGCCCTAGCTATCACCGTTTAGGAGATACAGCCGTTTAAAGGTTGGCCAATACACCACCCCCAAAACGCTTCTTTTGGGCCAAAATTGCCACTTTTCTCAATTTCTATGAAATTTGGCGAAAATGGGGTTTGAAAAAGTCGATGAAGAGGGCATCCAGCCCTACATTTTGCTGAAACTTTGAGGGCCCTAGCTATCACCGTTTAGGAGATACAGCCGTTTAAAGGTTGGCCAATACACCACCCCCAAAACGCTTCTTTTGGGCTGAAAATGCCATTTTTTCTCAATTTCTATGAGATTTGCCGAAAATGGGGTTTGAAAAAGTCGATGAAGAGGGCATCCAGACCTACATTTTGCTGAAACTTTGAGGGCCCTAGCTATCACCGTTTAGGAGATACAGCCGTTTAAAGGTTGGCCAATACACCACCCCCAAAACGCTTCTTTTGGGCCAAAATTGCCACTTTTCTCAATTTCTATGAAATTTGGCGAAAATGGGGTTTGAAAAAGTCGATGAAGAGGGCATCCAGACCTACATTTTGCTGAAACTTTGAGGGCCCTAGCTATCACCGTTTAGGAGATACAGCCGTTTAAAGGTTGGCCAATAAACCACCCCCAAAACGCTTCTTTTGGGCCAAAATTGCCACTTTTCTCAATTTCTGGAGAAATTAAGAACATTGGCAAACACACGAAACTGAAAATTTTTTTCGGGTGTCAGTTAAAATATCGGAGTGAGCCGAAATGTGCTGAGTAGGGAAATTTAGGTTTGAGACCTGGGTGCTGACACGTTTTCATTTAAAAAAAAATCAAGGTTTCATAGAAAACACACAAAATAGGGTATTTTCAATGTGTCAATTTGTATGGGAATTGAAATGTTTTGGGGCTGTTTTCATACGAAAACAGGAAAATAGCCCCAAATCATATGTTTTCGGTCACTCTGAACAAATTATTAAATATTCTTCAAAAAGATCATTTTTTTCAAAAAATAAAGTTTGACATTGTAACGCATTATTTAAACGCTGACACTGAAGCTATGCTGATTTGACATTATTCGGCGAATACTTTGAGCATGCATCAAATTTAAGACAAATGTGACTATCTATGGGAATCAGTTCAATAATACTGCAATTAGAAGTTGTCTTACCTCGATCATCTATTATTCAAATTGCACAACCACCTCAATCATTCTGTGAAATCTAACCTTGAATTGTATTCTCTTGCATCAGTATCTGATCCATTTAACATTTTCGACACAAGATTTTACATGTGAACTCTCAATACCTTCGTCCACTTTTCTACTCGTATAGTTAATCTACACGCTTGATCGCTTCTGACATTTTCACGAATCAAAAATACTGACACTAATGTAAAATTGTTCATGTTCTTGTATATTTGCTTCATCAATTATCACCACCATATAGCAATGACCACTCACCATCACATGTAATGTACCTATGTTAGATATTTAATTCGGTCAAAAAATCAAAGATATATTTCACGATTATCACGTTTCGTGCGGACATGCAGTCAGAATGACCAATAGAAAAATGACTATTGTCGTTTTTTTCCGCACTAAAGCTCGTCGTTTAGATGTTTTTATGTTGCATAATATGTATAACAATATACTCGAGATCGAGACACCATACACAGTCATTTTATATATTTGAAAATCACATACGCCGGTGGTCAACTTAGTCGCACAGCATGAGGTGCAAGTGATCTGTTCGCGCAGCTCCAGCTCAATGGAATTATTGTTGAGTCGCACAATGTACCACGGTGTGTAAGTACACAATTGGAAAGTGTAATCGATCATTGTAAGTGAAACATGGATGGATCGATCAATGTGAGGTTGTCCATGTTGTGTTGTCTTTTTATCTTTTTTTTTTATAAAGGCTTATTTCTATTAAATACATGTACCTTTCGACAGAATCTAAGCGAAGTGTGTTGAAGGTCACCGGTGTCAATGAATGTACCTATAGGAAGGGTTGTGGCTCAAATAAGATACGAGAGCGATTGGTCAACAAAGTTTCGATTGTAAAATTTCTGCTTCCAGTATAAATGACAATAAATTAGGTGCAAAGAGGCAGTGTCGCGATAGTAAAATTCGATAGAAGTATTTTTTTTCCTTATAATCATCCTGGAAGTCACATGCTTTTTCTTTGCTTCCTAAGTTCAATGTCTTCGTCAGACCACGTTTTCCAACCCGGCTTCCTCATTGAGATGCTGTAGCTGAACAGTCATACGGTATTGGTTCGGGGAAATATATAATCTTTTTGTCCTCCTCACAAAAAAAAAACAATTTTTGTTTATTAACACTTCCTTATTTGTAAAGGGTGTCCTAAAATTAATGCCAAGAATATGAATATGTGTTTTGTGGCCGTGATCGTTCGGTCGCCACTCTGTGATATAGAGATTTATAGAAAAAACGCGGCCTAGCGTGCTGGTGATCTCAACACCTCTACAAAAAAAAAATCAGGTAAGATCTTGGGAATTGGATGTCACTATACCTCGCATTGGTCCAATATTGGGCTGTCGCGCCTGTCAATTATTCATTACATTTTATAGAATAACATTTCAAAGGAACGAAGCACCTCCACAGAGATGTGGTTGACTATTTACATGAATATGTACAAGCCTCCTGAACACGATAATCGCACCCAAAATAGGCGATGATTTTTATACCCTTCGCTCATAAAATGAAAGGGTATATTAACTTTGCCATGGAGTTGCTAACGCATTGAAGGAAGCATCTCCGACCATATAAAAAGTATACATATATGATCAGCATGACTTGGGGAGTCGATTGGGCGATGTCCGTCTGACTGTCTGTCTGTTGCGACGCGTTTTACTCGGCCAATTTAAAAGCTATGAAGCTGAAATTTTGCACAAATGCTTCTTTTTTGCTGCAGGCAGTTTGTATGTTCGAATCGGTAAATTCGGAGAAAGGGGTCATGGGGCTGCCATACAAACCCAACTCCCCAAATTAAGTTCTTCTAAGAAAAACTTTTTTATTTGTGTACCAATTACAACCAAATTTCACACAAATGTGTTTCCATTGATCACACAAAACATATGTAAGAATGGATCAAATCAGACCATGGGGTCATGGGGCTGATATACAAACCCAACCCCACGACCTGTTAACCCTACAGAGCTAATATTAGGTTTTTTTTCTCTCTCTCTCTCTGGTTCCTTTTAACCCCTAGTGGGGCATAGGGCATTGACTACGCCTCTTTTCCACCTCTGCCTATTAGCAGCCATCGCCTTTAGCTGGTCCCACGATTTGCCTATAGATTTTCCCTCTGCCTCAACAGATCTTCTCAATGTATTTTTGGGTCGTCCCACACGACGGCTAGCATTGGTTCCCTGAGGATTTCAATCTAGAGCCTGGTTTGCAGTGTTTTTTGGCTCTTTTCGAAGTGTGTGACCTATCCACTGCCACTTTCGCCGTTTGATGTCGATGCCTATCCTATTTTGGCCAGTAATTTTGAGGAGGTCGTCGTTCGATATCACCTCAGGCCATCGAATTCGTAGGATGCGTCGTAGGCACTGATTCACGAAAGTTTGCAGTTTGGTGGTAATGTTACTGGTCACCTTCCACGTGGAACACCCATATAAAACCACAGATTTTACATTGCTTTCGAAGATCCGGAGTTTGGTATTTCTGGAGATGTTGTGGTTTTGCCAGAGAGGAGTCAAACTGAAAAATACTGCTCGGGCTTTATTTATACGCGACTCTACATCGGCATCAGCCCCACCATCCGCGTTCACTACGCTTCCAAGGTAAGTAAAGTCCTCGACTTTTTCTATCGGTTGTCCGGAGATAGAAATGGTGTTTTGCCCTCCTGATGACAAGCTCATGTATTTAGTCTTAGCGGCATAAATTTTTAAGGCAGCGCTTCGACTTTCACGATGCAAAGCATGCGTCATTTGAGCCAGATGATCTGGTGTGTTTGAGAGAAGGCAAATGTCGTCGGCGTAGTCCAGGTGCTGAAGGTGATCGAATAACTTCCACCTGATACCCGTACTTTTATCGTCGCGTAGAGAATCGCAGATTACGTCGTTGATGGTAATAAGGAACAGCATTGGTGATCAAATACAGCCTTGTCTGACTCCATTATTCACCTCAAAAGGACTGGACAATTCACCCTTGTGTAAGGCATGACATTCGGCTCCACTATAGGACTCCTTTATGATGGAAATAAGTTTCTCTTGGTATGCCTCTCCTACGTAAGGTTACCCAAATATAAGCCCGGTCAACGCTATCAAACGCCTTCTCGAAGTCAATGAACATAAGATGTAACGGGGATCTCCATTCAGCGGATTGTTCAATTATAATTCGGAGGGTGTTGATATGATCGCTACATGAAAAACCCTCACGAAAACCAGCTTGTTCATTGTTTAGAGTGCGGTCGATTGTGGTCTTGATCCGGTCCAAGATTATTTTGGCCATCAGTTTGGAGACTGCAGGGAGGAGACAGATTCCACGCCAATTATTGCAATCCTTGAGATTTCCTTTCCTAGGGATTTTAACAATGACGCCCTTCTTCCATTCTTGACGGAGAGTCTCGGTTGTCCAACACTCTTGGATCAGGAGTAGAAGAATATCCGCTATAGCGTTGATATCGTTGATTCCAGTGATTTAAGGGCCTTAATTATTTCCAGCTTGGATGGTTAACCGGTATTAATTCTGGCCATTTGCGGAAGACTTGCTGCTTCCGGTGGAGGTGGGCTTGAAGGGTTGAAGTTGTTGTTAAGTACCTCCATGAAATTCTCTCTCCAACGGCGCAGTTGTTGTTCGTCTGCGACTAGCAGAGACCCGTCTTTATCTTTTACAGGATGCTCATGGGTAAAATATTTGCCAGTGAATGGCTTAATGAGCTTGTAAAGGGTCCCACTGTCACCACGGTAAGCCGCATCCTCTGTCTCCACCGCTAACGCGTTGATGTTGTAGCGTTTATCACGTCTTACGCTTCAGTGCACTCTTTTTTGAAGAGAATTGTACTCGGTCCTCAGTTGTTGCTTGACTGTAGCGTCAGTAGCCGAGTTCAATTGCTCTTTAATTCTCTTCCGTGCCGATCAGAGACCATGTATCGTCGCTGATAAATGGTCTCCTACCTCGCTGAAGTCTGCCCACAAATGTTTCGCCACACGATATAAAAGCGTCGTTCACAATGTTCCATCTATCATCAATTGATGAAGGAGTATCTGGCGTTTGTGCATTAGCTATCGCGTGCAATGCGCTAGAAACTGCACGTATTGTTGATGGATCTTTAAGTTTTTGCACATTGAATCGTGGCGATACACGCTCGTTTTGTGTGCCACGAATAGCAGCGGTTCGCAAGCGAATTTTTACGATGACGAGTTGGTGATCGCTGCCTACATCAGCACCACGCTTAGTCCTGACGTCCATGAGACAATTTCTCCATGTTTTGGAGATGGCTGTATGGTCAATCTGGTTCTCTGTTCGGGCATCTGGAGATATCCAGGTTGCTAAATGGCAAGGTTTGTGTTTGAACAGGGTGCCGTCAATGACAAGTTGACGAGAGTTACAGAACTCTACGAACAACTCACCATTGTCGTTCCTAACACCCAGACCGTGATTGCCCATTAGATGTTCCAATCCAACATTGTCAGACCCAATTTTAGCGTTGAGATCCCCCGTAATAATTTTTATGTCACTTCTGGGAGCCTTGTCAAAGGTGTCGCCAAGCAGGTGGTAAAAGGCGTCCTTAGCATGCTAGTCGGCTGACTCAGTTGGGACGTAGCACTGAAATATAGTAATGTTCCTTACTCTGGAGTTGAATCTAGCAGTTATTATTCGGTCGGAAATAGGCCTCCCAATCTATAAGAGATTGGCGAGCTTCCTTGTTCGAAAGGATGCCGACTCCAGCCATTCTGGGTGAGGCTTCAAGTTCACTACCAGAGTAAAGCAGTACAGTTTGGGAACTAGGTGGTAAGGTCGTTCCCGATCCGGTCCATCTTGTTTCGCTCAGTCCTAATATCGAAATTCTATATGCGGTCATTTCCCGTTCGACCCAGGAGAGTTTTATTCTCCCCTGCCTCTTTAGTCGCCTTCTACGACACGCCGGGGAAAGCGGTGGCACAATTCTTAACCCATGCCACAGGGCAAAATATTAGGAAATTTTATGTTCTTGGCAAAATCATCAGAGACATTAATTCGAAAACGATTATTATTCGGAAAACGGTAAAAAAGCCGGAAAATAACGAGGTACAAGGTTTTCGAGGCTGCAAGTTTGGTTTTAAGGCAAATTTTCTTCGGCACGACCCCAGCGGCTCTAGCGACAGCGACTCGCTCATTCCATATAAAAACTAGTTTTAATATGATAATCGCTTAGCATAGGTCCACAATGAAGATTATCGTCAAATGAACCGCGCGACTCATGTTGTAAATAAGGTTCGCATGAGTGGTGAACGTGGTGCACTCGCTTGTTTGTAGGCTACGGGCGACGACTGCTTGGGGTAGGGAAATTGCTTCGCACAATGGTCGTACTGATTCGGCCGATACACGAATGAGCTTGTATATAGAAAGCAGTCGCGCGACTCTTGTTGTAGATAATGCCCGCATGAGTGGTGAACGTGGTGCACTTGCTTGTTTGTGGGCTTCGGGCGACTGCTGCTTGGGGTAGGAAAGTTGCAGTGTACATAAGCCACCTTAAATGGCTTGAATGGGTGTATCTCGGAAGATACGAGCAATTACGTAACGGGCAATATGTCGTTTTGTTGGAAATTTTATTTAGTTTCAGAAAGTGAAATCATGTCTCGGATGTAATGTTTGGTGGTGTATGGCAAATGTTAATTTAGTTCGGCAAGTGGGGCATTTTGACACAATTTACAAAAAATGCTTTCACATTGTAACGGTTAAAAATAGAGTTGTACATTATTTTTTTCCCAAATGAGTCACATTACCTACCAATAACGCTCGGTGGCTCACTTGGTTGAGTCGCACTCTTACGATGCCTTCGATTTACGGGTCACTCGCGTATAAAATACGGGTTTTCAATTTTTTTACGGGGCAAAAATTAAAAAAAAAATTATTCCGTTATTTGAAAATTGCATTTTATTTTAGGCTCACTCTTGACAGTGTGAATATTTAGTCGGTTCCGGCTATCTGTCCATGCGTTACCGCAAAGCGAGAATATTCTCTCGATCGGTGAATTAATTGCCAGGACGAGTATTTATAGGAAACCTTGTTCAGTTCGTCACCTGCTTGGGGACGAAATCGATGATCTTTCTAGCGGCAAAACTACCCAAAACCCTTATCGATTTCGTCCTCTGTACTTCGAGTACATTTTACGTCAAAAAACAGCAAAAAAAACCCCTTCTTCACCTCGAACAAGTTTTTGCCTGTTTTGGACATAAAATGTACTGGAAACCCTATGCGAGCTCGTCCACTTTCAGGAAACGAAATCGATAAGGGTTTCTTGGTACTTAGCCACTACAAAAGATGATCGATTTCGTCACCTGCGTCTGGACAAACTGAACATGGGTTCCTAAATACGCTAAAGGATAGAAAAGCAGTTTCAAAATTCGAATCATATTTTGCTGCTATTATTGATAGCTTTAAATAATTTTGTCCGTGTGTCAGGGTTTATCACTTCATCGGCATCTCTTCATCCCCTGAACATATTTATTAATTAGGGGCGAAGTTACACAAAATTCCTCATAATTCCTCATTTTCTTAAATTGTCCATTGTTTGCCCCGTATTTGATTTTTTGGATTACGGGTTTTTGGACTTTCGTTGCCCGAAAAACGGGGTAATCCGTAAAATACGAGGCATCTGACCACCCTAGATGCTAGTAACCTAGAGGTCCGGAGATCAAATTTCGGCATGGTCCAAGAAATATATAGCGCTTGCAACATTATATACACTCCAAAACTATATGCAATGTAACGTTGACTCGATGTAGCCTATAAACGGCTGAGTGAACGCACCATGCCCCACAAGGGGTTACGGTACAGAAAAGACCTACCATTAAAATATCCTCCATCGTGAATGGAACACCCTGTAGAAATTAGTATGTATGTTTCAACCATTTAGTTCCCCTTAAAAAAAAAACAAATTTTGAAAAAATCTTGAAAATATTCACTAAACATCCTCATCAACTCAACATTATTATATTTTTTGTATTCAAGAATTACGATTTTCGATGAATTGAAATCAGCTTCACTTTGTCATTGACTATCCGAAACATCGAAATTTCAATAATTCACACCAAATATAAATAAACACCACCCGGGTGTGAGTGAACATAACATCAGATTACGAGGAAGGTCAAAAAAATGAGAGAGGTCGTCGTAATGATCATTCATTATCGCCCATTGAACATTGAGTACCGCAGACACTCCATAGCCAGACGCATGAATGCACATATACCACCCACCTGAATCAAGGTGATTCCCATATACTCATGATGCGTACTTTACCATAAAGAAAATATTCATTTAGCATACCTACTGAGTATTGTTAATCGTTTTCTAAAAAAAAAATATTTCTTTTCACTTTCCCTGCCAAATAATCTTGCATCCATTTGTACATGAAGCATATTCACGCTGAGAAACTGATTTTTCCTTAAAAAAATGGTGTAATTATGAAAAATTACCCATTTGCCCAATAAAATTCAATTAAAACGTATTTGTTAATTAAAACAACAGCACCGTAGCCGCATCCACCGTATCGGAGAAGTTAACCAAACACTTGAAAATCGCTCCAGCCTAAAACCGAAAAAGAGTTGTGTGTGCGAAGGTTTCGTCATAATTATAGAGCAGAGTCCAAAATGTTATACGTCGAATAGGTCGATTCGGTGTACTGACTCTTTCAAACATATTTCTTGAGTGTTTAAACATATATGTAACAGAGGCGTAATTTTGCTTCTCTTATTTGTTATTTGTGTGCGCGCCGATATTTACTTACACACTTTGGAAAAGCCAAAATTGGAACACTGAAAAAAAGAAAAAGAAAATTAGTCGACAGCCAGTTGATTACTTAATAAGCTGCTGGAAAGATGTTGGTTTTCATTGAAAAATGATCTGATAATTTGTTGTAATTGCTATTATTTAATAAGTAAACATCAGGAAACAATTGTTAGGAAGGTCTTAATCAGTTCGAAATTGATGGTGAGATAAACCTTACCAATGAGATCAGAGATTGGTTTGAAAGTTAAGTGGGCGAGAATTGTATACAATAAAAAATTATATCATTGTGTTAAGTTTTACATTTATCAAGTCCTTCTCATTGTATCGTAATTTCTTTAGAGCCAACTTAGAATTTTCGATAAAACACCAAAGGTTCAATGAGGTGTAGTGTTTGCCGCCAATAGATGTAAAAAGTAAAATCTTTCAGGATGCCGAAATCCCTGCCGCTCACGTTCCCTGATTGTGACACATCATGACTCAGTAACTTCTACTGCTAAATTTAAGCTTTGAATTGTTCACATTTCTGATCCCAACGAGCCCACTCTGCTTCCCTCTAAATTTATTTGAGACCACTATCGCTAACTATTTAGCATTTATGATCAATCGCACTCTGTAACCAATTCCCTATCACGCAATTACACAAGAACGAAATTGATTAAGTACCAACCGGCCCAACCCGTCAGGCTAGTTGACCAATATGTCCAAAGTTTGAAGGCCTTCGCGAGTCGCGCGTATACGTTACCACCTAGAAGAGTTGGCCCCCTTTTAGTATGGAAAAAGCCATTTTAAAACTTATCATAAATTGAGGATCAATTTGAAAATGATTGTCTTACAGGCTAATAGCAATTTGAGCGGCACGGCCGCACCAACTGGCGATTATACCGTATATCAATATAGACAAACGGCTACGGTCAACAAAATGTTGGGACAGCCGCACAAGGAAAGAACGGCAAATGTACTTGCCAGGTGATTTTGTTGGCCGTGCAAAGGCCACGACAAAAATACCATTGAGGAGGAACAGGAAAACATTAGACGTGCGGCTAAAGATGTTATGGAAGTCGCGATATGAAGGCGAAGAAGATTCCATGCCGCCGCGCCACTGCGCCAACAGCAATCAACAACAAAAGTCTCGCGCTATCTTCTCTCAATAATATGAGCGATGAAGCAGATCCATTGCACCATAAACGATCGGTTTTCAGTTATAATGCTGAAAATGTTGAAATGGAAAACCGTCGTCGTCGTCGTCGTTGTTTGGAAAATGAAAGTTTCCACTATGTCTACTATGCTGACATCAGCAACTAGATATATACATACCTAAACCTATCTAGAAGCTGATGATGGCAGCTTAAGATATCTTATTGCTGCCGTGGCACCGCCATTCCACCACCACCTTCGTCATCATTTTGCTTTCGTCTCATATATACATTCATGGGAAACTTCAAATGTTTTTTGCCAACTTGGGGCTAAACTGAATGTCATCTAAGGTCGTGAAGTCGTCGATGGAGTTTTTCTTCAACATATATAATCTTAACTGAACGTAATCGGGTACATGTGCTTAGAGACTTTGTAGACGATAGCCAACAAGGCAGCCATGCAATCGATCGTACTTGGAGTATAATCGTAAATCGTATGTGCTATTGAAAGGCGGATTAGAAATAATGTATAACTTTTGGATTAGGATGAATGTGCATATGCTTTGAAGGCGAACGTTCAATTGTCCCATTTAAATTAAGAAAATTGATCGTAAACAATCGCCAACTAGAAAGGAGTATAATGAAGAAGAGTATGCTATCGGTTATTGATGGTAACTTTCATTTTCATCGTAGTCTTCTGATATGGTCTACGGTCTGATATTGTTGACCGGAAAAGCCGGTTAGCCGATTAAGGGAGACGATAATTGGCGATAATATTCTAGAACGGAGAAAGGACGAAATATTGTGAAATCAATTATATAACTAAATTGCATACATTCGTGAATGCGGAAAAACATTTTTTTTTACAAAAAGGGTTACTCGCTTAAGCCTTTTGATATGGGCTTACTGCATTGGATGCTGGCCGTGATCATTTGGTCGGCACTGTGTGATAGAGGGATTCATAGAGAAACCAGTTTTCAATACTCGGCATGGGTATCATCTTTCAGACGAAGAAATGAAATGTTCTTATCGTAGAATTATAAACAAATATGCGCCTAGGAAGTGGTATTGCTGACCGAATTCAGTTGCTGTTGAAACGTTGACGACTACACTACACACGGTAGTCGCTTAATCGGTAAAAGCCTTACATCGGGTTAACATGTCACAATGACGATGTTGATGGAATATTCCTTCCTTTAGCTAAAAGCGTTCCGAAGATTAATTAATTTGCATTTAAATGTCCAACAATAATTTCATAATGGTATAACTGTAAAATCTGCAAAGTTGGCAAAAGTCGCTTGAGCATGTTGGTTTTCTAACGGTCTATTCCTTTTGACATTTAAAATTATGCATTTCGGAAAACACATTTGGAAAGTGTATTGGCCCGATTCGGACACATAAGTGTCAATTTTTGAATTTTGCCGGTTTTTTACAAATATTTTCAATTTGATTAACTTCATATCATCACTTGATATTTTTAAAATCCCGCCTGAATTCAAAAATTGATTTTTTTTTTTTTATGTGTAAATCTACCATAAAAGCAACAGCTGTCTTGACAAATCGGCCATCATGAAATGGTATTGCCATATATTAATTATGAGCAACTCCGTCATTTTTGCTGGCGGCCATGGGTGAAATGCGGATTGGTGACGGCGGTCGGTACGTCAACTGTCACCAAGGTGACAGTAGGTTTTTGGGGGAAAAAAGGTGTGACGCGTGGAAAAAAAGTCAAAGAATAAAAAAAGGAATTTTTGAATGGATTGGCTCCGTCCCCACCTGGGCATCTTCGGATGGCCAAGTCCATTCGTTACAAAAGCAATGTCTACACTTTCAAAGGATTTGTACGAGAACATCATACAAGTAAGAACAAACCTTTAACTTCAATGAAATTGCATCATATTAGTTTTTAAAAATTAAAATACAAATATTTTCTTTTCTTAACATATTTAATCCTTATTTATATTTTTCGGGTTTTATATTCCAATTCAACTGGTTTGGATATTCCAATTCAACTGTTTTGAATGTAAAAAAACAAGCAATGGTTTGTGTCTCGTCTTCTGTTTTTCCTTAATTACTCCTGAATCCTTGCGTTTCCAGGACGAACAAACGCCGAAAACAACGAACAAACGTCTGGCTTTCGATTCATACCAAATTTATATTTAGCCGACCATATTTAACAATGGCGGGCTAAGTTCACACTCCTTATTTTAAAGTTGCTATTATTAAATAATTTGAGGCGAACAAACGATTTGAATCGACGAACTATTACGAACAAACGTAGCCGCCGCCAAACAAACGGTTACAAGAATAATTTGAAAATGTGGGAGGGCTAACTTCACATAAGTTTAACCCTTTAACGACCGCAGGCAAATATGTTTTTTGGCATTTAAAATTGTTCACGTAAAAAAATATAACAAAATACATTTAAGGAAATTCTTAAGGAGAGTTGGGACAACAACATTATTATGGGTATAATTTCCTGTATGACTCGTTTTGTCCCCTAGAGTTCCCCAAAGCTAAGTAAAAAGTAGTCACAGTTTAAGGGGCTGTAATGTAACGGTGAAAGCGAAACAAATGAATGAAGGTCAAATAATGCAATTGGTCTATCCCTTCGCTTTGTAAAATTGCAACCTTCCAAGTTGTTCGACGTTCAGTGAACTCATACAGGCCTAAAATAAGTTAAAATATATTTGCCATGGTCTGAAATGCACTATGTGTTTTTTAATTACCATTTGCAACAACAAGTTAGAGTCGCAAAAATGAATAGTGTAAGAAGGTTTGCAGGCAATAAGCTCGTCATAAAATTGGAAAGTACGTTTGTGCTTATTGTACTTTTATGGATGAATTTGACCGCACAGATGTACTTTGTACCCAACGCAATGTGTTCCTTTGCTCCACAACATCTGGCGATTGCTTCAATATTTTACACACCTAACAGTAATATTTTCAATTTGGAAAATAAATATGAATTACACGTCACAATGCCGTTATTATATTCAGTCTTTTGACAATTTTTCAACCCACAGGCCAATATATTTGCCAAGCGAAATGAGGGGTAAAATGGGGCTAGGGTCACAATTTTTGGTGACATAACTACTATTGACCTAGAGATCATGAAAACAAAACAAAAAACAAAATCGCTTTGGCCA
This sequence comes from Microchrysa polita, assembly GCA_949715475.1. Lineage (NCBI taxonomy): Eukaryota > Metazoa > Arthropoda > Insecta > Diptera > Stratiomyidae > Microchrysa > Microchrysa polita. The sequence continues at coordinate 81,400,804 of OX454418.1, read as the reverse complement.
AAAATGTATGGTCCTCAAAGGGTTAAAAAAAAGTCGTGTTTGATTACCATTTATAACTCAAGAACGACTAAACCGACACTTCCATGATCGTAGGTTCGTTTGATTAGACTCTGGCCGGAATAGCATAATAACTATTGAAAAATGCATAAAAATTCACAATAAGCAAAAATTCACAATGCGCCTATTTCTTTGTCTGCATTTCTTGAACGTATTAGCGGATTTCCGAAAAATTTCACTTCCGAATTGGTTTTCACACCAAATAGCAGAATAGGTATCGAAAACATCGGAAAATTCGCAATGAACAAAATGATGAGGCAGCAGTTCTCTTTTTTTACACAATTCTACCTGTATTTCTTTAACGAATTACATGATTTCATTTGACTTAAAATTCGTTTGATTAGGCTGTGGCCGAAATAGCAGAAAAACTATGAAAACATTCCGAAGATTCACAATGAGTATTAAACGTGTTAGAGCATTTTCAAAAAAAAATCACTTCCGAATTAGTTTCTACACCAAATAGCAGAATAGCGAAATGGGGAATTCGGAAAGTTCGCAATGAGTAAAATTATGTAGGTGAGCGGTTTTTTTACAATCTTCTCTATGCAAATTATCGGATTTCAGTAAACTGATCCCTAACCCATTGGAGGATAGATAGTAGAATCACTATCCATTGAAACATGTGAAACATTCACAATGAGCAAAATTGTGAAAACAATTCTTTTAAACATACTTTTTTTCTCTGTTGAACAGATAAGCTGATTTGGTGTTTAATTTTGAAATATTCGAATAATTCACAATGAGCAAAATTATGAAGTCTTCTTCTATACTTCCTGAACGGGTTTTGTCATTTTAGTAAACTGAACCCTCCAGATTGGTCTTCATATCCTCCCCAAACTGCAAAATAACAATTGAAACATGGGGAAATTTACAATAAGTAAATTTATTGCAACATCCTATTTTATCATACTTTTGAACAAATTTATTTATCATTTTCTCCATCTTTTGTTTTTATCGAATTACCTTACTTCAGTTAACTATCACCACCACCCTTCGTCACCCCTTTAATGACTAGCGCTTAGCTCATTGAAGATTTCAGAAATTGGCCTATATCACTTGATCAGCTTACCATATTTCAGCAAATTCCTCCTCCTTAAGAACTTTCGCCTTCGATGGATGAATAATAATTGGAAAATTAACAATGAGAACATTTTCCTGGCAGCTAATTTCTCAACGGGTTCGACTCCGCGCCCGCCCCCTCCTCCTGAATGAACTGGACTCTCGATGGCAGAATAACCATTGAACGGAAATGGAAACTGAACCCTCTCCTTTAATGACCACCAATTCCAATAGTTTATGAAACATCTGGAAAATTGGCAAAAGTAAGGGCAGTTTACTTTCTGCTACTTTTGCCTGCATCAGTATTTTTTTTTCTCCATCGTATTGGTTTTTACACCGAATAGCAGAATAATTGTTAAAACATATATAAAATTTACAGTGACTCAAACTCGTAAGGAAGTTAGTTTTCACATAAATTTTTTTTTTGTCTTCTCTCCTGAACGGATCAACGCATTTCAGTAAATTCCGCCCCTCCTCCAGACTTCACCCAGGAGCAGATTTAAGAAATCTGCAAAATTCGCCAATAGAAAAACTATGATGGAAATTCATTTGCTCTTACTTTTGTCAATATCTCTTGATCGGATTACGGTAGTTCCTTAAACAGACTTCCTTCCTCCTCCCTTGATTAGCAATTGAAAAGTAAGCCAAATAGGAAAAAGTTGAAAGTAGTTGATTTTTTTCTCTCACTTCTGTGTACATTTCTTGAATGGCTTATCGGATTTCAGTAGGTAGTTCCAACACCGACAAAATCAAAAAGTATATTACCGGTATAAGAAATGCTTATTTAACTTTTTTGCTCGTGATATTTTTTTTAACTAATCTTGGAATAATGATTTTCGTCCTATAACACAATGTGTTATCTCGGACGCCAGCCCTTTGGGGCCACATTTGCAGCTGTAATGTTGATGTAAACAAAAATTATTTTAAGCTGCAGATCAATAATTTTGTTGCCAGCTGGTTACCGTGAAACGTCGCACACTGAACCCGCAAGAAAACAGCCAGACCTACTTATGTATTTCCGAAGCCAATGGGGTAATGGAACGTGCCCATTTCGATATAAGCATTTGCGAAAATATTTTGAAGAGAGCTGCTATTTGTATTTATGTTGTGCATTCTGTAATATGCTCAGAAACCACCTTTTTCGGAACTGGTTTACCCAATCGAATACAGTGTGGCCCAAGAAGGGGCGTGTAATACAGTTGATATTGTAGAGACAGTAAAATTCTGACCGAACGGTGTTCGGTCGTCTACCACTCTCAAAAGTCTAAGTCAAACGGACAGCGATAACATGAACGCCTTCTTGTGATATTTTACTGGAACAATAAACAAATGTTTCATTAATAGCCCATTGCGAACAATACCTAAGAGGAAAAGGTTTAGTTTGCTTAATTCAACATTTTTAAAAATTCTTAAAATTAGCGACTCCAATTTTAGGCTGCCTTGCACATTTACTACTCTTTTTCAGTTTCTGATTAAAATACGGAAACATGCCCTACTATTCCTTTCCATGATTCGCATCAGATTCAGTTATCAATTGACAACAATTTAAAGGTTACTCGCTCAGCTCTTTGGTTTTAATTTCATTACTCATGGAATGATGTAGTTTGCGCTTAACTTATGGTAGTCTGAGATGTTGTGAAGATTTTGCGACTACGTAGATTTGTACCAGGACTAAATGGTTGGTCCGGTCCGTTTGGCATATTTTGAGTATCCATTTTTAGTTGTTTTGAGAAGTCTCACAGAAGAAATCAACGATTTAGATTAATCTCTGTTTCTCAATCGCTGGTGATATTGCTGCCAGTCTCTCACTGCATATAGAGGCAGCAATGTATTTTCTTTGGAAGGATGTTCCCATCGGCTTCATATACAAAATACAGTGAAATCTCTCCTATTCGACACACTCCTAGCAACGGACAAAGTTTTATGTATCGATAATTCGGACAGCTGCCCTTGACTGGAGTTATCATGTTTTTTTTGTAAATAACTATTAGCTTGGCAACTGGATTTTAATTCTGATTATTTGTTTTCGGACACATCGACCAAGTGTGATAGTACTGAAGGTGTACCTTGTACCTTTTATACAAATCTGGTGCGCAGTATTCGTCGATATTATCACCCCTTAAAATAGCTCTACTCAGAATAAGGTTTTATGTAATACCTAACCATAATTACGTATTTTCAAATTGCTCATAAAATGTGTAGATATTTTATAGATATATTTTGACTTCCAAAAATGCAGTCACGACTTCCTGACCAATTCCAAATCACCATTGAGTCTGTAAAGTTTTCGTAACAATTTGTCGATTAATCGATTTTATTATTATATGGCAATGGGAAGTTTCCCAACCAGATGACCAGCAAACCATATTCCACCAAATGCCATTACTTTGACCATTTCCATACAAACTCCATAATCTGGTCGAAGTGCATAGATTTAGACTAGAGTCTACCATACCAACATCGTGTATTCAATAAGCTTCTTTTAGCAGCTCCCGCAGATACAAAAAACTATGACTGTTGTCTGTTTAGACTTTTATTGAATTTTCGTGACGCAGGGGTGCGATAATACTATTTTAAATATGTACTTTGAATTCTTATTGTAATATGAAATTGCCCAGTCATTGTGCATAGTTGTTGGAATAATTGTGTTACCATATTCTAGTATGTAGTATAGATTTCGCTAGACTCCAATTATATTCAATATGCAACTTTTCGTTGGGCGAAAATTATTTTTCGACTCGCCACTTTCAAAAGTCACGACGAGTCTATGTGAATGGTATGGTCACTTTTATCCTAATCAAACTGGTCTCATATGCAAAGTAATTGATTATTTTCGATTTTGAGTCAGAATTTTGCCAAGTTTGCGAAGCTATCTGTCTTAAGTTGGAAATAATTGTTATTAATGGTTATTGTCTCCAGTAGTAATCATTTCTACAAAAAAAATCCCTTTTTCGATATTAGACATTTTGTCGGCACTTTGATTTTCTCCGCGCGGATTGAATTGATATCTGGTACAGATTTCCTAAAATTGTAAAAGTTACCATATTTTGTATGGTGATCAATTAAAATCAATCATATGTCACAATCATGTCTTTCATTTCATATTTGATCACTTTAAAAAGAGCGCCTTCTTAGGATATGACATGACATGAGATTATGACCTGCGTACCGTTAGCAATATTTTTTTTTTCTTGAATTTCAACGAATGGTAGGTAAACGCAAATCAACCATAAATCGGTTGCTTTAATCGGAACAATTCAAAGACACACTTCAAGTTTAATTTTTAACCTTCAATTATGTTTACATTGTAAATGCAATTGAATTTCCATACTTATGACTTGGATATATTATTCATTTAGGCCGGTCTCTCCAATCTTTGCTGGCATATAGGTACGTACGTATATGTATTCGTAGGCATGTATTGCAAATTTTATATTTCCAAACTACAACGACGTGCGTAAAAGTCAACGATTTTTTTTTATTGCTATGCCCGTTTCTTAAAAATAAAATCGTAGAAATTATACCAAGTATAACAAGTACATTGTGTGTGGCCGCTCTTACTCGTGCTGAACTCGGATAGAAGAAAAATAACAAATAGACATTGTTAAATTAGGATGGATAGCATCGAAGACATAGACAGCGGTGATGATGATGACCCAGAGACTTCATGTTTGGTCGTGATTTTGGCACTCCGTTTTTCCATGGTTTTTTGTTTGTTGTCCAATATTATGTAAGATCGTCTTGACGTTGATTTTATACATCAAGTACAACATGTACATTGTACATGTCTAATACGATCAGTGTTTATTTTGCCAACTGCTTGATTGTAGCTAGGTCGCTTGGCTGACATGTTTACTTGCCCTCTTGAAGAATTATACAATGGCACGAGTTTGTGCGGTCTATATGCGCAATATCGTCGTTATAATGGAATAATTTTCAAGTTTTGGAATATATTCTGTTATTAAATAGTTAAAATTTATTTTTTTTCGATATTATTAGTTCTTGCCACAGAACTTTGGTGAGTGATGACTTCACGGACTTGACCTGGTATATGAATGATATACTATGACGTTTATCTGAGCAAAGACCTTTAGGCGTTGACGATTCCCCTGTATCCAAGCCAGTGTTTTAACTGCACGACTATTGTGGTCGATCTACCATTTTTATGCAATACACTGTTAGCAATCTACCATCCTACCGCTAAAAAATTAAGAAAAGTGAGAGAGTCAACAAAAACATTATTATATAAATCACATAAAATCACAACACTGTGATTTTAAAAACTTTTTGAAAACATCAAAAATCTTTTATAAGATTTTCACCAAATAGACTGTCTTTTGGCGAATTACTGTTTACTATGGTGATTGAACGGTGGACTAAATTTTATAGGGGTGGTAGTCTTTTCTTTTCTGCGTAAACCCCTCGAATTTGATTCTTCATTAGCAGCAGTTACAGGAAGAACTCACAAAATTCTAAGTTCTTTCTAATATTTTTTTTTTAAATAAAAAAACTTCACTTCATTTTTTACGATAATTTTCTGAATGAATCATTAAACATTAAAGGCCTTTTAACACTGGAAGTGGCGGCAGCTGTATCATACCTACTAGGGCCGGCGCCGTCAATTTGACGGCTATCCGTTTGGGCTTGCGAAAGTGTAAAAATGCAAAATGAAGTAGTAAATCTGTTTCGGTTTCGTTGGCGTCCTTTAATAAGTTACAACCCAGATAGTTGAAGTTGTCTACATACTCGATATACCACTGTGATGCTTGAATTTACTGGCGTCCTTGTTTTCGATTGCATCATGGCCTTTGTTTTGCTTTCGTTGATATGTATAGTCCAACTTCCTTTGTGGCGTTATTGAGGTTATGCAGAAGGCTTTCTGCATCACCCAATCTTCGAGACATGATGTTCGATCGATACTGTCGTATACCTGCTTGAAGTCGACAAAGATTTTGTATACATCGATGTTGTATTCCCAGCACTTTTGGAGTAGTAGCTTCACTGTGAAAAGCTGATCGGTCGTTGGGCGACCAGGTCTGAAGCCGCCCTGATACTCGCCAATGATTCGTTCTGCGTACGGATTAATTCTCTTTTCAAGAATTTTCGATAAAATCTTATAGGCCGTACAAACTAATGATATGCCCCTGTAATTCTCACACTTCAGCTTGTCACCCTTTTTGTGGATTGGGCAGATTATGCTTTTGCGGCAATCTTCGGGGATTACCTCGTCGTTCCATATTTCCAGGCACGTTCCACCATGCTTCAGCAGTTCTGCTAGGATCTCGTCAGCGCCGGGCGCTTTATTATTTTGAAGCGACTGTATGGCGAGACTCACCTCCTCTACTGTTGGGGGTAAAACGGGAGGGTCTGGTTCGGCTAACTGCTCAAGAGCTGGCTCCGCGGGGGATGTTGATGGTGTATTGAGGAGCTCTTCGAAATGCGAGGCCCATCGTTTGTTGACGCTTTCGATGTCGCTGATGATGTTACCATCCTTGTCCTTACATAGGCTTTTCCTGGGTTGATATCCGTTCTTGATGTTATTGATAAGTTTGTACGCCTGTCTAATGTTCTTACTGGCTAATCTTTGGTTTATTTGCTGTCACTGCTCGTCAAAATGTTTGCATTTCTTACGTCTAATTAACCTATTAGATACTCGCCGAAGTTCGTTGTATCTTTCATTCTTGGCTCGGGATGCGCGTTGTGTGTATTGGCAATAGGCTTCATTTTTCGCCTCAATCGAGGCCCTGCATTCGTCGTCGAACCAGTATGCTCGCACAAAATTCGAAAAGCACACATTTTGTTTCATTTCCATACGATCGAATTAACTGTGTATCGGTGATACCACGGTGTTATGCCAGCACCCGCAAATAAGAATCCTTGATTCTGGGGGAGAGGACAAACACAATTTTTTATAAAGTCGGAGGAAATTAGGTAAACAGTCTGCGCATAGGCATAGTTTCCGAGTAGTTGAAATAGCAAATACTTTTTTTTTTGTTTCTAAAAAATCTGAAAAAAACCCTGATCTACTCCAGTACTTCAGTCTAAAATTCAATGAGCAGTCGTTTTTGATCACGGACCTAATCTAATAACTCTGCCCAAAAAGTGCCTAAGATGGGTAAGTAGAGAAGAGAGGCTGAACCTTGGCTGGTATCTTCATACGACCTTTGATTGTCGCTAATCGCCGATCGTGTGAAATGGTGCCCGTTAAAAAGATACGGAGTCTTGCGAAGATAGGGTTTCGAGTTGAAGTATTCGCAAATCTTTACCACTGTGAAAATGTAATCTTAAAGCTCTGCGAACTATAATTTCTTCTTAAATAATTCGTAGAATAGACGATTAAAACGAAATGAAGTGAAGCCACTTCCGTTTCTCTTCTAGGATCAAGCTCGGTTCGAAGTTTGTGAAAGATCCTGAAATGGATTCAAATAGCCGTAATTGTGAATGCTTACTCTAAAATTAATGCAAAACCGTTGCTAGTGGAAATCAATTTTATTTGGTATATCCCCCAATATAAGATCGTGGCTCTTCCATTGTTTCCATATTTCAGGTGAATATTTAAAATTTGGTTGTGGGGAATATATTCTGCGGTTTCAGCTACAAAATGCAGACATTATTCTATTATTTTTCGAGATTTTTTCAATAAAGTAAATATTGTCGTGCTCTGTGGCCGTGATCGTTCGGTCGCCACTCTGTGATATAGAGACTCATAGAGAAACGAGTTTCCAAACTCGGCACGACTCGTCGCAAGTTTATTATTCAGAAGAAGATGATAAGAGATATTCTTATCATTGAATAATAAACTAATAATGCGACTAGGAAGTGGTACGGCTGACAACCGAATCACACTCCGAATTCAGTTGTCTTTGTAACGTTGACGACTACACACGGTAGTCGTCAGCGCACCATGCTCCACTAGGAGTTAGGGTAATAAAGAGAGAAATATTGCCCGTTCCCTTTGACAATCTTCTGCTAACGTTGTAGTAAAAGCTTAAAGCTCATGAAAGCTTTGTATTGTATTGAGAATATGCGCCAGAGGGGTAATTTTTATACCCGTCTCTATGTGAAAGGTTCGTCTAAGAAAAACTTTTTCTTTATGAACCGATCTTAACCAAATTTCCTCCAAGCTTGTTTCTAGTTTTGCCTCAACACATCCAGAAACAGATTGAATCTGAAATCGTCATAGGGCTGCGGTAGAAATCATTTAGTTTCATTCACATGTGATGGGTATTAAAATTTCAGCCGCGCCCGAAACTAGCCTCGGCTTCGTTTATGTTTCCAAAGACACGGAAGAATTGTTAAGCAAATTATTTTCAGTAAACGCACACGAATCGTTGTTGGAAAAAGTACTAAACATTACATTACATGCGGTATTGGTATTGATATTGGTTTCCAGTGAAAGCTCATCTGCGAAAGCTTGTTGTATGTATGTATGTGCTTCCGAACTTTGGTATGTTTAAGCTGTTTCACTTCTTCTGTCTTTTGATGTCAATGTATATCCTATTTTGGTCAGTAATTTCAAGGTGGTTGACGTTGAGTAAAACTCGCAAAGCCAGCAGATTCGTAGGATCCGCCGCGGCATAGGCACTGGTTCACGAATGTTTGCGGTTTGTTCATTACACTGTTGGTTACCTTTAGCGTGGAACCACCAGATAGCACCACGGATTTCATATTGCCATCTAAGGTACTGAGTTTGGTGTTTTTGGGAATGTTTTGTTTTTTTTTTTTAGAGAGGAGTCAGGCTACAAAAAAATTGTCAGAACTTTATTTATACGCAACAGTACATTGGTTCGACCATCTGATGTAGGCGAAATGTTGAAATTTTTCTAGGAATTGTCCTTTGTCCTCCTGGAACAGAGAATGTTCATGTGATCGATACACGAGGAACCGTCATGATCAGCTTGGTTATTGTTCGAGTGCTGTCAGCCGTTTCGTTTTGAATAACGTTTGAAACGGTAAAAAAATCAAAGGTCATAAATAAATCGTAGGGAGTTTGCAAAACCCAGTGTACAAGATCGGTACCTTGGATTCCTCTAACCGAATACCGGGCAGATAACAAAATTTAATTCCTTTATCGCCTCTGTCCCTCCCAAACGTGTGTTGTCTTCAACTTTGATCTTTTGTACCGCGCGGTTTGGAAAATCCGGATCACTGTGCGGCCTAATGTCAGCCCGGACTGACCGGGGCTCGCCAAATCGCTCGTACAAAAGATCAAAAATGTGGACAACACACGCTTGAGAGGAACAGAGATTTTGAAAAAAAAAACAGATAAGAGTACAGTAGAGCGTCGATTTATCCGAACTAATGTCGACAAGGGTGGTTCTGATCAACGAAAGTTCGGTTAATCGAGCTTCCGTAGAAAAATTAGAAAATAGCCCAAATGTGAAATTAAGCGACAAACTGAAAACGTGTATAATGACTAGAACTGAAGAAAAATACAAAATTCGAGGTAATTGAGCGATGGAGATGAGAGGTTGATTCCTTAAGACACTTTATTGTTCATTTTATTCGATGCCTTTTACAAGAAAAGAAACTGAGTGCCAGTTCGGTTAATTGAATGTTCGGATAATCGACGCTCTACTGTACTTTTAAATTTTGAAGTTTTTGGTTTTTCAGTCAAGCGCGTAACTTATACGCAGTGAAGAATACCAATGGGATCAGATTTAGAAAGCCATAAAAGTAGTTTTCTTTCTTTTTATCATAAATATTGTTTTTTGCAAACAACTCTAATTAAAAAAACTATTTTGTCTCATTTCATTATTTCAAATTTATTTTAAATCACTATTTTGTCTTTACCATTTCAGTGTACACCGAACAACCGGCATCATCAAAATCACCACCAACTCGCGACAAAAACTATCCCGATCCAAAATCACAGCCGCGAATAAGAAATCGAAATCGCAGTGCGCCTCCAAGTCAAGAAAATGAGGATCAAGGTAACGTACCATAATACATTTTGCCTTTTTTCTCTGATGGGGGTATTCAACAATAAATTTTGTTTAAATTCATAAAAACACACGTGATAAATACACTCTCACTGAAAGATAGAAAGTCGACGTCTTTTATTAAAACCGACACCGAACCTGCCTGTTGGCTCGAAATCATTGCTATATATCGTCAATCTGAACCTGTAATTATTCTAACGACTTCCTTCCTATTATCATTTTACATTATACGAAAATTGCCCAATTATACCCATAAAATATGTCGACGCAGATTGAAAGAACCCAACTTGAACTTGGTTTCATACATATAGGAATATGCACTGTACACAATCATAGATGATTATGATACCCAAAGACTAGAAAATCCCGCCAGGCAAGACTATAGTTGCGTGGCAGCGAACCATAGTTGAAATACATATAATAAGGATAGACGCATCCTTATCCACATGATTCAATTCGATTTTTCCTTGTCTTTTCATATGCGCGGACTTTCTCAGGCAATTCATTAGTTGCACGCCTCGGTCTGATTATTCAGCGCTGATGAGTAAATTATAGGTCTGCGACTAGAGTGAATTTCTTCCTGGCGATCGTTTGAGAACATACCAAACCGTCAACATCAGATCTCTCTGAGACAAGGGGTATACACATACAGTCGCGATTGCTTAGAACTGTTCCATGCACGGTCTTCTTGAGATCCATAATAACTATCACGAAATATTATGTATATGCCAAGGATGGTGAACCTTGCATCATGGCATCGTATCTAGAGCTGATCGTATATAAAGTAGATTTTTTGATCTTCCCTCAATCGACTATCACCTGCGAAACACAAACTTATAGTAAAAGCAACATTGGAGTAAAAATGGAAGCCTGCGGGATCCCACATTTATTTTGCGCTATCTGCCTATACTCTTGTCTTTTATATGATATCAAGATAATAGTCAATTTCACCTAAGATTCAGTGGACATTTTAATGAAATACAATGATGATGGATGGACAACATGTTATTATATATCCTTGTGCTCTCGCAGTGAGGAAGTTTCGGTTTCAGGCATATTCTTATGGGCGAAGGAGTTAAAAAGTGATAGTGCCGGAAATTTTCTTGGTATCGTAAACATGATATATGACGAAGAGAAGAACTATGCAATTACGTTTCATGTTGTAAGAGGTTGATGACATTGGAAAGTTGTGGATAATCTGCGATTCTGTGGTCCATTTCTACACGTATAATGTTATCACAAAAAAAACTGATTAGTTATTCTTACATGTCTCCTATGCAAACGTATTTCTGATACAATGGTTACATGCCTCCAAAAATCAGAGGTCATTCGCCCCCTAAACACTTTCTCATCAAATACACAAACTTTCATTATGTCCGGCGCGCCTTTTGTCAATTCTAAACTACATTGACTGAACGTCCATCAAAAAAGTCACATTTTTTCCCATAACTCACATATATACGAACAAGAAGAAAAAAAAATCTCAAAATAGATTGTCTCAATAAAAGTCATGCTAATTAAGTGTAAATTAGTAATATAATCCATATCGCGGCAAACTAAAGACATATACGAGTAGCATAACAAAATGCGTCAACTTTCGATTTCAAAACAGTGTGTTCCGCGGCGAAAAAAAAAACGCACACTTGCAACGCGTTTAAAAGAGAATTTCACTTTCTGCATAGTTCTGCTAATTGAAAAAAAAAACGCAAGCCAAAGCCCAAAATTTTGCCAAACATCTAAGTGAGAGCATATTAGTTGAATGCATGTCGGATATCTATATCTTTCACCATTTGTTTCTAATTTATAATAGACCCATATTTTTTAAGGAGATAAATACTTGAACGATTTGTGTTTTTTTCTTTCCTTCATCTTTGCGCCTGTGTAATAATATCATAGACTGTATGGTAGCAACAGAGCAATCATCTTACAACAACCTGGCGCTTTCGGTCAAATGATATATCGTTAAATTTATGTACTCGTACATGGGTGCAATTTCGGATTAGAGAGAAGAATTTTCGAAAGCCTGCGTGCCGACACAAACTTGTGACTTGAAAACAAGTGAAGGTGAATAATAACCTTAGCTTAGACATTTTGCGTGTAATATGCTTAAAGAGTTATAGGTTAGCGAATTTTGTTTTTCGCGTGCTTGCTTCTTAGCGGTGACCTCTTAGCTAAGATATAGCTGCGCGGTTCATATAAAGCCGCAACATCGGAAGCCAATTTGCAGTTCACCAACCGGAACATAAAGTCCAAACTGCTAATTTCACTGTCTAGTTAACATACCATGTCGAATTAGATGTTTTTGCGCACTCGTCGTAGTTAAAATTTTTGATCATTGCTCAAAGTGTTTTACATTGAGTAAGGCGGCGCACGGCGCGGTCTATAATTTTGATATACGAATTTTATTAAATTCAATATTACAGAGAAGGCTAAATTTAATAGAGCGAGAGAGAGGTGCGGATTGTATGCTAAAAATTCAATGAAATTATGTATTCTGAACAAGATGCAATTTGTTATGATGAGTTTATTTTGAGGTATTTATGTTCACCGAATGTTGTGTTTCGAAAATGTTTAGAAATATTAATTGGCATTCGAGTGGATGTAATTGCAGTCAGGTGTTTGTGTGGAAATGCATTTCTCAAATAGAGCAGGAAATATAATAATGTGAATTGGCATACTTTTGCAGAGTATCATTGTTTCTGAAACGGAGAGAGTTTTTAGGCTCGCTGTTTAAACTTTCAATGCGATGTACCTAATAGCTTTCCTATAAAATGTTAATCATTTTTTTCAACTTATGGTTGGGTCGTATGCTCTGTTGGATTCTCGAATTTTCTGTACAGGCAGGTCACAATCTGGTTCGTGAAAGACCGGCCTTAGAATTCGACAGAAAACCAGTTTAAATTTGCACAATTAAATTTAAAATTTCAAAAGAATGGTTTTAGACCCTTCATACTTTTTTGAATCACATAAATTTTCAATGGGGTTGAGGTCGGGGCTACGGGCTGGTCAATCTAAAGCTGTAATGTTTTTCTCTTGGAAACATTCTGTTGTCGTTTGCACCCGATGGATACTGGCATTATCCTGTTGGAAAATAAATTCCGGTCCAATAATTGACTCGACATGGTCAATGAGCGATGTCTCTAATATCTCCACATAGTCAATCCCGGTAATTTTCGGTTTAACCCAGGCCAAAGGTAATTTCCCTGCAAATGAAAATGCACCCCAAATCATCACAGAGCCCACCACCAAAGTTTCGGCTCATGACAACTTCTTTTTCTCGTCCTAAATGGTACCAATAATATTGAACACCATCGGGGCCATCCAGATTAAACTTATTTTCGTCACTGAAAATAACGCTTTTCCACTTTTCGTCGAAAACCATATGTTGTTGGCCCCATTGAAGGCGCTTTGCCTTATGATATTGGGTCAAAGGTGTTTTTTTCTGCCTTTTGATGAATTTGAGGTCCTTGTTGGAGTGTAGAATCGGCTGGACACGGCGCACACTTACAGGTAAATTCATTTCGCTCCGGATTTCTGATGCAAATTTTTTTTCCTCAGTGGCTTTTCGAACAACAAGTCTTTTTTCTCTCGCAGTAACTGCTGGTCGTCGTCCAGATCTTGTTGTTGTTCTTCATATTTTTTACGAAGCAAGAGGAAATTGTTGAGGACACATGATGATCTGCCAATTTTTTCTGCAATTTTTCGGCTTGAAAGGCCTTATACGCTATTATTGCACCTTGTTCTTTGACTGTAAGTGAGACGCCAGGTGGCATGTTGCAAAAAAACTGAAAAGACCAGTAAATAAAAAAATGTCTTTGTTAAGTTTCGTTTAGATGTTACCAGATTGTTTCCCACAAAAAAAAATATACTTCCGGTGCGAAAAATTGAAAAATAACGGACGTGAACGTATAAATATTTCGCAACACTTAACGCACGATTCGGACACTACTGAGTCTTCAGTGAAACTGACGGAAATTATTTCTCCAAAGTAACAGTATTTCGAAACGGAAGTTTGTAAACAACATAATAATATTCATTTTCGAAATTTATAACGGTCCACGAATTGAAGCGAAAAATGATAGAATTTGTGTGTGAACTTATATTTATTTCGGTGGCTGTATGAAAATCTCCACCTCAAAATTCAGACTTTAACATTTTTACAAATATACAGTGAAACCTGTCAAAAGAGGCCATTGTTGGTTTCCGAAAAAAAGTGGTCGCTGTAAAATGTGGTTGCTTAATAAGCAAAATTAACGAAAAGGTTGAATTAATTAATTTAGAGGCAAAGTCCATCAACTTTCCTAAATTTCAAAGCTACTATCTTCTCAAGAGATCCACGTCTGTTATTGCATCCAGAATTGCACAGGATAACTAGACTTTCTTCACAGGAGTAGTCCTGGATAAATTTATTACTGATACATGTGGTTCCTTGAAAATCTTTTCAGTTCTTAACTGTTCGGCCCTAGTTACCCTACGTTTAAAATTGATAAATAAATCAGGCACGCATTAATAGCAAAATGACAATTTAGCAAACCTGCATTGGTGTTTGATGAACTACCATGAAAGCAGTAGCTTTCAGGACCGAATGACGGCTACAAAAACTAAATGCATGGTCAAATTCGACATTTTTGCTGTTACTGCATACTGCGAATAATTTATTATTCGCATAACTAGAGACGACTTCAATTTTCTGCGGGTCTTTCATATGAATTAATACCGTTAATTGTTTTAATTTATTGAGGAAACTTGCAAAAAGCATAAAACTCGTTAAAGATAGCTGCTCTTGCTTTAATACGCCGCGGCCGCTCAAGGCAAATGATTAATTACTGCCCTATGGACACTATTCGCTTTCTGTAGCATTTTTTTTATAGCATTGGGTGGGTGGGTTTCCTCATTTTACGTTTCATGAATTTCTCCGATGATTCATTAATCCTTTTTGGAGCACTTTATATGATGAGATCAAGTAGATTAACAAATCGTTACATGCAAAACTGACGTCTTTTCTCACTTCTATTTTGAAAATTTGGACCGATCTTGCTAAAAACTTTGAGGATTCTTATTGCAGTACCTCCTATAAATTGTTTGTTCATCAACTTGCAATACTTTGCCGTGTACTTAATTTCTTGCTTTGTTTGTTGGGGTAATGAGATCAGCATCACACTCAGCAGTGTTATTTATCCCCATAAATGGGTACTCGTTTAACATCTCTCAGTGCCATTTTTTCCAAAAAGACTACAGTTTTTAGTCTACGCAAATTAATGAAATTGCATGGTGATCAACAGCCACGAGCGTTCCCAGATCGACTAAATATATCTAAAATCATTTGAATTGCTAAATATATACAGTTTGAGCATCGCATGTTCAGCCTAAATAGTTCAGTAATTATCGTGTCGATTTAGTACCAATCCGTGAAAAAAATACAGAAGTTTTTTTCTCACTCTTTCTTTATGTATTATGGGGCGCTGATTCCGATTATGAACTTTGCACCCTAAAAAAAGTGCCGCAACCTTAAAAAAAAGGGGGGAAAGGGGGCATTTTTTCGGTTTTTTGCGATTATTTCAAAAACGGTAAGAGATACAGAAAAATGGGTCTGAGGACGAAAAAAACTACATAAAATTATCTTTGCAATGATATATAACACATTAGAGTTTAATTGCATATTTCGGCGTTAGAATAGAACATAAATTAGAATATTTTCATTTTAGAGCTTTTTTGAAAGCTCCATAACTTTTCAAAGAATGTTAGTTCAGCCGTAAAATTTTGTACAAGTATTAACAGCAAGTTTAAGATAATTTTAACGTAAACGCTGAGTCACTCCGGTCAAGGACTCCCATTATCCCCCCATTTAAATTGGTCAAAGCGGCATGTCCATAACTCCCCCCAAAATTGGAGCAGAGTGCTAAATTTTGGTTTGTTGCGATTGGAGGTCATAGTCACCCCACCCACCAAAAATCAGCTCATTCCGATAAAAACTAAGGGTATCTCCCATACAAAGTGACCCATCAAGAGTTTGTTCTACGTACAACGTACTACTCATTTTATAAACTACTGTAGAACAAAGTTGTCATGGGTCACTTTGTATGGGAGGTACCCTTAGTTTTTATCCAAATGAGCTGATTTTTGGTGGGTGGGTTGACTATGACCTCCAATCGCAACGAACCAAAATTTAGCACTCTGCTCCAATTTTGGGAGGAGTTATGGACATGCCGTTTTGACAAATTTAAATGGGGGGATAATGGGGGTACTTGACCGGAGTGACTCAGCGTTTACGTTAAAATTATCTTAAACTTGCTGTTAATACTTGTACAAAATTTTACGGCTGAACTAACTTTCTTTGAAAAGTTATGGAGCTTTTAAAAAAGCTTTAAAATGAAAATATTCTAATTTATGTTCTATTCTAACGCCGAAATATGCAATTAAACTCTAATGTGTTATATATCATTGCAAAGATAATTTTATGTAGTTTTTTTCGTCCTCAGACCATTTTTCTGTATCTCTTACCGTTTTTGAAATAATTGCAAAAAACCGAAAAAATGCCCCCCTTTCCCCCCTTTTTTTAAAGGTTGCGGCACGTTTTTTAGGGTGCAAAGTTGATATTCGGAATCAGCGCCCCAAAATACATATAACAAAATTGAGAAATAAACTTCTGTATTTTTTTCCTGACGAAAATACGATATGATTGGACTAAAATAACATTTGACGTTTTTATGTAGTCCTGATTTTTTTCTGTTGTGATTTACCGTTACTTTCAGGTAAAAGTTCTGACAGTGCTTATCTTCGAAATTTCCTGGGTTAAGTACATAATCCGTCACAAGCTCGTGAGTTCGAAAAACACCATGATCCACGGTGAGATTCGAACTCATGACCCTGTGCACCGAAGGTGCGCGCACTAACCGTTAGACCAGCCAGACAGAGGCCAAAGTATAGTTATACGAAAATCATATTTAATAATTATTAGAAAGATTGGCTGCAATGGTTAATGTTACTCCAAAATTTCAAACATCATCATGCAGCAGGGCGCGCACAGTTTGGAAACAGCAAAGGCGTAAAAGACCGCAACGGTTCCTTCCGGTGATTTTGTACTAACAATATTATGTGGCTTACATCTGAATTCTGTTGATTTTGCGATAGAGGTAAGGCTGTTTTGCCCTACTCGATAAACTTTTCAGAAATATTCTTAAAACTGTGTTTACTCGTACATATGTGCAAGTGACGTATCTGTCTACGGAGAGAGGGGATCCAGAAGATCAATCCACCATTCCTCTCTGATTACGGTCAGTGGGGTAGGTAAAGAGGATAACGGGGATATATTCAGTTAAATCGTGCTCGTTCTCTGCACCTAGGAATAGTTCCATGTCACCACCAAAGATTGTAATCGTTTTCGGTAACAGATTCTAGGAACTGTTCCAAGTCCCCGCCGTGAAGGAAATTTCGACTCTCTTCACTGAGTCGACTGACATATGCTTTAGCTCTTCTTAATTCTTCATTGCTCGCAATTCTTCAAATAAGTGTTTCTGCCACGCCTGGGACGCGCAGCCACAATATTTTTGTCTTGTTATAAGTTATAGGTACAGGGTGTTATAAGTTATACAGGGTGTCCCGCATTAGGTGGTCAATACTGTAAGGGTTGATAGCACAACTTGTTTCAGCAAGAAAATTACCAATACAATCGGAATTTTTTTTACCGTTACCTTGTTATCGCTCTTTTTGTGAAAGTCGTCGAAAATCGTGACTTGTCATGCAAAATCATAATTTGCAGCCCACCCGATCACTTAATCCAAGATTTGATTTCAGTTTCAGAAACTACATAAAATTTCACAAAAACTGAGCGGGGCACCCGTCCATCTGCCAGCAGATTTCACCACGCTGAGGCATCTGATTGATTACGGGTAATATTTCGTTTTGTAATAATTCGAGAAAGCTTCTGGAATTTAGTTGAGGGGGAAGGATAGAAGGGCAAATAAGTTTATCACCTACAAGACCTACCCAAACATTAACACGAAACTCATATTGAAATCGAGATTCCCGAGTTTCATGGGGATTGCTTTGAGCCCAAATGTGAATATTCCAGGTGTTGAAAACGCCACTGCGTGTAAACGTGACCTCATCCGTCCACACTATTTTACTTTGAAAATCACGGTATTCCCGGATTTTTTGAAGAAACCAATTGCAAAATGTTATCCTCCTCTGGCAGTCGCTCGGCAGTAATTCTTGAACTTGCGTAAGGTGGTACGGATACCGATTGTACGACTGAAGAGTCATTTGGATCGTCATCCGCGGAATATCCAGCTGAAGATAATAAATAGCAAATATTAAATTTTAACTGTTATAAGTACCGTTGCATTTGCCAAACAATGTACAATAATGTAGCGAGATTCTATCCCGAATTATAATAGCCTTTGTTTGTCTTTTTTCGAGTAAAGGGAAAATTGTTAGCGATTCCACTGAAGCCTTGATTTTTGCCATTCAATGCGTGTTCCCTAAAATCCTGCATTGTAAATATGAAGTATGTTATGTCGTTGGAAAGCCAACATGTTGAAGCAAATTTAATCAACTTTGCAGAGTTGTACGTATAAAGGACTGTTTGAAGTTTCGATGAAAAAATCTATTTTAAAATTTCTATTAAGTTTTAGTAACTATATCTTGAAAGTGGCGACAATATTGGCAACAGGAAAAAATTCAGTTTTTGTGAAATTTTATGTAGTTTATGAAACGGAAATCAAATCTTGGATTAAGTCATCAGGAGGGCTGCAAATTATGATTTTGCATGACAAGTCACGATTTTCGATGACTTTCACAATAAGAGCGATAACAAGGTAACGGTAAAAGAAATTCCGATTTTATTGGTAATTTTCTTGCTGAAACAAGTTGTGCTATCATCCCTTACAGTATTGAACATAACTAATGCGGGACACTCTGTAGAGACGAGGTTGTAGACTGTTTGTCTGGATATCATAAAAAATATCCCAAATAGCAATTGATTTGAGAAACGGTGAAAAATTTTAATTCCCTCGATGAAAAAAATGTCTCCTAGAACAAAAGGACACTTTCCATGGTTTTTCCAAAATTTTAATACCAAACATTTAGAGACCGAAAGAGGAGTCGATCTAGCCAGAGGAATTAACTAACAAGAGTTTATCGATTGGATATCTGAAACCCAACGATAAAATATTTTTCAAAACCTAGATGTGTGCTTTGTCAAAGCTTATTGAAGAGGAAGTGGGTTTCACATTCCATACTCATCTGTAAAGGTACTTAAAGTCTCCACAGTGGAATATTCGAACGAAGGTACCCTTTCAAAGCGTCTTTGAATGGTGTTTTATCTGAAGTCCACATCATATTTAGCACTCATTTTACTCGTCCCTCGATGAAATTACATTTTTTGTTTGTAATTAATTTTGGAACAATTTCGAGGGTATTCGGACTTTAGCGTTGAGTAAATGATAAGCTCCAAATATTTTGTACTTGGCGATAGATGGAGTCAGATCAAACAATTTAATTAGTACAGTACGTATTTAGAAAATAATTTTATGGCCGACATTCAGCCAAGGATCTTGAATGGTGTATGAAGTTTTATGAGTAAATCTGCTTTGCAAGCAGGATAGATGGGTTTAGCAATAGTGATTCCTTCGATCAAGTAGCTCGGCGTCTCTAACCCTCTCTAATTTTGTTGCCTTAGCGGAAGCATCCAATAAAAGAAATTGGAATGAAAAAATGAATAGGTAGCATGGTAATGTTTCTCCGACGATGGACCCTCCCGAAACAACATCCTGGCTACATCTTTCTAATGCTTATATTTATATACCCGGAGGTGACCCACACGATCGGTAAGCAATTGCATGAAACATTCTTGATAAATGCTAAAGGTTGGTGTTGTCTAAGAAACGGGGACATTGTTCTGCCAAACGACGATTTTTGGTCCTGCTTTCACGAAAAAAATATACGAGCGTTTGTTATCACAGAAAATGTACCGACACTAAGGAACTGTTAGCAGTCACAAGAACTGTTGGAACTGTTACTCCAAAGTACCGATATTTCCGATCCCTACTGCTATGGCTAAAATGTGAATAAAGATAAGAAATAATTATATTAATATATTTTATCGACTCTATGACTCTGGGCTCACTACTGCTCCTGTTTGTTACAATTTGGCATGCCATATCGTCATCATTACAATATTTTTTTTCTCATTGTAAACCCCTAGTTATAGTTAACTTTTTTGGCATCACAACCTGCCATACTCGCCACATAAAAAATATTTTAAGGTTAAATAACGAAAATTTGAATTTAGACCTCAGGTTAAACTAAACGATTGGACAGTGTATGCCGACTCTAAGAAAAGCTCTCTCTCACCTGCTCACCACGTAATTCCATTCGTAATTCCTAGGGGTAGAAATTGGAAGGAACCAGAGAGAGGCAGAAAGAGAGAGAGAGAGAGAATGTGAGAACAAAGCTTTTTTTCTGTATGCTGGATTAAACATTTAAATAAAATTTAAAGAGTAACGGGTTTTTTGCCTACCAAAAAAAATCAAGATACATTTTAACAAGCGGTTCTGCATTGGATGGGCAATACTAGAAGATTCGATAGTGACCCTAAACCAGTCGTTCCCAACTCAGAAACGTCTGCGGGCCACTTAGCCTGAAAATGGATCTCGACGGACCACGATTCAATAATAATGAAACGAATTAAGGTTTCGATTATTTTGTCGAGGTATTGTATTCAAAAGCTCACGCTCCCATCACAAATTGCCCTTGTTATTTTTTGTTTGTCATTTCCTCCTATACTTAAAAATAAAGTGGAAAACCACTGACCATGTAAAAATTCTTCGCATAACACATACATACGTTATCTTGGTGCGAGTCTGAGGAAGATGATTTTTTTAAAAACTTGGTTCGACTTCCATCTCTTCGAAGGTGCAACCGATTGTCATTGGGCTCGAATTTTTATACTAACACCATCTTGTAGGAAGCATGATTTAAGATTTACATGTTTGCCAGGGGAGAAAAACTGTTTTATCGCCAACACTTGCCTCACCAGCTGAGGTTTTTCTCGCACAGGAATAGGTGTCTTCTGGTCTGGAAGAGCTAACTTCGATTAAAAATTTTTCAGTAAATGGTATAGCTCGTTGACTCGGATTGGTGACAATGTTTAGCGCGAAAACCTTTTGAATTTTTGCAATCGAGTTCGAATTTTGATAAATAGTGTAAATAATTTTGGAATTTAGCACCTAAGCAACCCATCGCCTTCCCACAGACTTAGTAGCAAAGAATTTGCTGATTAAATCTGTTACATGGTAATGAGAGCGTCTATTTGGCATGACAATTTAATTAGTCCCAAGAAAATATAATTTTTTATAAGAAGTGTCCCGAGTCTCCCCGCGGACCACCTACGAGTCTCTCACGGACCACCCCCTGTCCGCGGACCACCTGTTGGGAAACAGTGCCCTAAACACTTCAGCAATAATTAAAAAAAAAGTTTGTTATTGTTTTTTTTTTAAACCAAACGAAAATTTGTCCTGTTAAACTAATGGCCGGTTTCTTGTACATCTTATCGGGTGGTTAGTCTTATCGTGTAGACAAAACGCACACTATGATTTTTTTTTCAAGTTTTTATATAGAATAGAATCATTTCGCAATTTCATACGATGGCGCAACCGAGCAAAATACGAAGCAACTATGCAAGGCAAACAAACATTCAATTCAATATAATGTACAATAAACAACTTTTAGAAAAATTGTGTATGCGATAAGATTAACCAGCCGACAGATACTTGATAAGATGTATGAGAAATCGGCCCTAAAAGTTACTTGACTCTAATCATTTAATGACACAAATTATAATATTTTACATGAACAAGATACATATATTCAAACTTTAGAGAAATTATACATAGATGATTTTGCATTAAACTTTAAACTTCGATGGCAAACAAACATTGATGCATTTCCCTTGATTCTTGTCTACGTACGTACTAATGCAGAATCATTTCATTTTGTTATAAATTAATAGAAAATCCTTCGTAACAATAGCCTTTTTCAATTTTCTACGTCATTCATAAACCTTTAACAACTTCAGTCCCACACATGAACCAAAGCATTTAAAATGCAATTCAGTATGCTTAAAAAGGGAAAATGCTGATGCTGCATTTTGGTACTTTAGCACTTCAATTACTATAGTCATATCGTACTTTCCAACTTCACATTGCCTGCATTTTAAATCAATCAAATTTCATTCAAAGTCTATGGATGCCATATTCAATTCGATAAAACACAAGTGTCAAAGAACAGCCCAAATTTTACACTATTTTAAGGTATGTACCTACGAGTATAAACAAAACACTCTACTTTCACTCTTCATACCTATAGATGCCAAAAACTCAGAAATAAAAATAATTTATTCATTTTCCCATTGAACTTTTGTGGTTCGTTTCTTTTCGGAAAGTATAGAAACCGACCACTTCAGTAAACCTTCCTCAAATCATATATGTATGCAGACGTTGACGACCAGTTGAATATTCATGAAAATCATTGAAGCTCATTAAAAAGGGCTTTTGATTTCAACCGATCAACACAGAAAGGGATACCTTCACGAGTATTGTATACTTGCTCGATATGCATAAATACTGCACGAATAAATCGTGCGCTTAAGACTCATTGCATCAAAGAACCATAATTAATTGGTGACGACAATGATGGAGTGTTTGATATCGATCATTGTTACTCCGGTGAAGCTGTTTGGTTAGCGCTGCCGATTCAGATTCATCAAAAGTATAAGGAAGCTGTGACTGTGTAACTACTTCGATTCATTGATGAAAATGAAAACGAAAATTTAAATGGAATTGATACACTCAGATAAAATCAATAAGTCCGAGTGTATACAACCAGTCATAGATACAACCAGCATAGTACACGAGAGATTAATACCAAATGTAGGTACACTATACACAGTGAAATTTGCCGGTAGAAATAAAATCGTGAATTAACTTCATTGGTACAGATAGATACCGATCGAGTGTAGTACACTTTGTGTGTTGACATACGATCGCTCTTATATGTCGACTAAGAAATAAATCGGTTATAAGGTCTTTTTCATATAGCGCTTTGCCCTTATAGTTTTCTGAACATGAAAAGCGTGAAGATATGCAAGTTTTGAATTTAAATTGAAATTTCACTTTCATCATAAAAAAAAGAAATGTTTTTAATGCATATCACCAAGTTTCTGGAAGCGCAGCAGCTCTTTTCTTTCGGCATTTGGCTTCAACAATCGGAATCAAATATGAGTAAAACCAAACGGCACGGAAGCAAATGTATGTGTCCGGAAGTATTAAAGAATTATTTTTCAAACAGTTTTGCTTTTGAAAATATTCAAATCATTCTACACCGAATAAATGTACCTGTACGTATACAACTTGCATTAAAATTACGTAAAAGTACAATGCCATCAATTGCACTTTCACCTCGCTCATTCTAATCTGCAAATACTGCCACTTTTTGCAAGAATGCTACTACATACTTATCTTTTCAATTTGCCGACATTCTCCTCAAAAAAAAAAATATTAGTCAACTGTTTATTGTTGTTATAGAAAAAGTTTTGACCAGCATTTTCTATTCGGAAATTTACATTAAACAATCATGTTGTACCGACGAAAACAGTCACAAAATTGACGAAAAAAAACGGAATCTGAAAAAATTACCATAATAAATTTTTCTTCATTAAATATGCATCATTAATATACATATGCTAATAAAAAAGCTAATGAACGTTGTCCAGCGAATTAAAAAAAAAAAAAACAGACAGACACATGCCAACAGAAAACAGTGAAAGCACTTACATCCCTGTCCAAAAATTTTCCATTGACTATAACTATACTACCATCATCTTGATAATAAATAATTGGTATAGTATTGGTATACAATAGTCAGATTGAAATTGACAAAAATAGACAAAAAACACACATCCCGCAGTATAATTTTTTGGATAAAACCAATTTAACGGATAATCCCCATGCCATATCGCATAAAATCAATGAATGAGCGGAAGGAAAAGCGTAGGACTACTGAATGTCAAGATTCTTGCAGAATATAGACTCTGTTTTATCAGTTTTTTTTTCTGCTCAATTTTCGGTGTTCACAATGTGGGCCTTTGAACTTGAATTTGCCGTTTACGAGCGCGCGTTTAAATGTTGGTTTGATTGAAATTGATTGCAGTCGATTATAATAATAATAATCATGCACAACCGCGGCTACTTTATTGGAGGAGAAATCCATGCATGCTGATGATGATGATGATGAGAAAATGAACTGTCCGAAATTACCTTGGTTGACCATTCTTGGAATGTTGTTTACATGTCTAGCGATCAAGATAGTTTAATATTGTTAATATTTTCCCTAAATGGATGTTTTGGATTTGTCGGATTTTATGGAACAATTTAGAGATGAGCTGAACAATCACGTTGAGGACAAAATTTCTTGCCTTAATTTAATGTTGAATTAATTAATTTAATTAAAATGTTTATTGATTTTTTTTAATCATTGCTTTTATCATTAGGCCAATCAAAGAAGAGATTATAAAGAACATCGAAGGGGGTGACGATTTTTTTCTTCGGTATTTTGTTAGGAGTAGTTAGGAGGTAAAGGTACTAATTTTACTCGGAGCTGAGGGGTGCGCTAACGCGGGGAGAGGGGGTTAAAGGTGCAATTTTGTGCAATTTTTGGTGTTTTGGGCTATATCTCGAAAACGGTGAGTCGCAGAGAAAAAAGTTGTGAGTAAGCATTACAGCTTTCTAAATATCCTATTTATTTGCCCATACTTGCATATGCAAAACTCCTAACGGTTCTTCCAATATTGGTTAATAAAACTCAAAAAACATTTTTTTTTTGCATTCCATTGACTCTAGTGTCTCTTCGAATTGTTTTCCCAAGAACTTTTGTAGGGAAAAGTTAGTAAGCATTCAATTTGCTTTAATTTGATGTACTTCTTCTTGGCTTGTATCCTGTCATTCGAGAGTTAAAAGAGTCTCAACGAAGTAATATTCTATATTCATCAGAATGAAAACAACCATTGTGGAAAATCGGGAGGGGGGTGACGGTTTTTTATTTCACGGATCTATAAGGGATAGTCTGGAGTAAAACAGACTAAAAGCTCACGGTCATGCGGTGTGCGCTAACGGGGGGATGGGGGGTGGGGGTTAAAGGATTCATTTTTGCATGTTTTCGACTTAATTTCGGAAATATCTCGGAAGGGGTGAGTCCTCCTGAGAGTATTTGTATGGCAGTATTAAAGCCCATTAAATTTCCAAAAACTTATTTGAACATACAAATGCCGAATTCCTAACGGTTCCCCCGATACAGGTTATTGAAATCCGAAAATTGCTAAAAAATTGTTTTGTTTTTATTTGTTTGGCTTTGGGGTCTCCCGCGATTCTTTTTTTTTTTTTTTGAGGTGGGGAAATCTTTGATAGATACTGCCATTGCAGTTATGCTGGACTCCTTTATACCAGCTAAAACCAGACCACCTTTCTCGCCACGACCTCTGCGGGACCACCTTTTAGTATTACTTCGCAGAGGTTAGGAACGGCTAATAAGCCTTATTACCGATTTGCAGACTTTCGTCTAGCTTCTTCTCTCTGAAGGTCTTTGTGGGTGTTACAAACAAACTCACTCACTGCATCCCAATTGGATTGGCACTTTAGCATATTGTCGACCACATTTTCTGGGGTTAGTATTTCTCCCACTATTTCATTCAGGTGCCTGCGTCTTGTTTCAAACCTAGGACATTCAAAGAACACATGTCTTACGTCTTCTACAACTCCCTTGCACCTGGGGCAATCAGGAGAGTTGTCCAGTCTGAATCGATACAAGTACTGTCGGTATCCCCCGTGACCCGTGAGGAATTGAGTTAAAAAGTAGTTCACTTCTCCATGTTTGCGTTCAACCCAATTTGCGATGTTAGGGATGAGACAGTGTGTCCACCTGCCGGTTGCAGCCGCGTCCCATCGTATTTGCCACTGCCTCATGCTTTCCTGGCTTTCCAAGCTTTTACGAAGTTTTAACTCCGCAGGGCTTGACGACGACCAGAGTAAAGTCTGCTTGTCTCCTCGACCAGAATTTCCATTGGAATCATGCCAGCAACGACGTAAACTGCTTCATGCGAAGTGGTTCTGTATGCCGAGCATACTCTCAATGCGCACCTACGGTACACTGAGTTTAATTTCCGAGCATTCCCAGAGGAGTCTAGGGAGTTAGCCCAGACCGGAGAGGCGTACAATAGTATTGATGAAACAACCCCAGCCAACAGCCGTCTCCTGCTAGATCTTGGACCGCCTATGTTGGGCATAATCCTTGACAAAGCTACAGTAGCTATCGCCGCTTTTTCTGTTACAAATTTCAGATGCTCTCCGAATTTTAGTTTAGAATCGATCATAGCTCCCAAATAGCTAATAGCCATTTTTGGAGTTATGGTTTCGTTTCCTACTCTGATATTCAGAGAGTACCTTCTTCTTCGCTTGCTGATAAAAACTGCTTCCGTTTTTTGTTCAGCAAGCTCCAGGCCAACTGCTAGTAACCAGAGCTTTATGGACGTAATCGCGTCGCTGGCGTAGACCTCGATGCATTCTGGTTTTTTTTGCAACAACCACTACTGCGATGTTATCTGCAAACCCCACTACAGTCACTCCTCTAGGCATTGGCAATTCCAGGATACCATTGTACATAATGAGCCACAGCAGCGGACCGAGGACTGACCCCTGAGGAACTCCTGCTGTAACCCTATACTCCTTGGGCCCGTCGTGCGTATCGAATTGGAGGACTCGGTTTGATAGGTAACTCCTGATTATAACTGCGAGATAGTCTGGTACATCTGCTCTTTGCAAGGAGGCGTGAATGCTAGCCCAGTTTGCGGAATTGAATGCGTTCTTGACATCCAGCGTCACTACCAAACAGCATGTGTCATTTTGAAGCGATTCCCTTGCTAAGCTAGTAACCCTCCCAATTGCATCGACTGTTGAACGCGCCCGTCTAAAGCCATACTGGTGGTCCGACAAGCTCCCTTTTTCTTCGACAACCGAAAGAAGTCTGTTGAAGATGATCCTTTCACCGTGTCGAGCAGGCAAATTGGCCGATATGAGCTCGGCTCCCCAGCCGGCTTATTCGGTTTCGGGAGGAGCACCAGCTGTTGCCATTTCCACAGCATTGGAAAGGTACCTTCGGCCAAGCACGCATCGAATACTTCGATGAACTTTTGAGGAATCGCACGGATTGCCACTTTCAACGCCTTATTAGGGACTCCATCCGGTCCTGGAGCCTTACTTTCTTCCAATCTTGAAGACGCTTGCAAAAGTTCTTCCTGTGTTATCGCGGGAACTTGGGCCTGATCTACTGAACCTCGATCCACGGGCTGGTTTTCACGCTGAGGAAACAGAACCGAGACAATATTTCGGAGCATTGTTGGACACTTTATTTGTGGTGCTTTTGGCCCTATTTTCTTCATCGCCACCCTATAGGCCGTTCCCCACGGGTTTATGTCTGCATCGTCGCAGAGTTGCCTGAAACAGTTTTTCTTGCTTTTTTGAATAGCCAGCTTTAGCGATCTTCGGGCACTTTTATAACTCTCTAGGAGGACGTCATGGGTGATTCCTTGAGTCGCTCGTTGGCACAGACGTCGCGCCTTCAGGCAATTTCGCCTGAGGCTCGCGATTTCGTCGGTCCACCAGAAATTTTCATTCCTTTGCCTTGCTGAGCTTTTCCGGGGCATAGAGGCGTCGCAAGCTGATGTCAACTGCTTCATGATCTGAGCTGACCTCTGATCCACTGAACCTCCTATGGGGCCACTTTGAAGCAGTACCTCTTCGAAAAGTGCCTCATCAAATCTCTTTGTGGACCATCCAAGAGTGCGTGTTTTGTACTTTGTTCGGTGCACTCTGCCAGCGATTCTTTTTCGGAAAACAGTTTCACGACCAATTTGTACGATGTTTAATTGGCTTTCATTTGATGTACTCCCCGTTGTCCGGTCTTCAATCAGTCAAAAGCTTAAGAGTTTAAACCGAGCTTCCGAATTAAATTGTCTCTATTTACAAGGATAAAGACAAACATTGTGAAAAATCGGGAGGGGGTGACGGTTTTTTATTTCATGAATCCATAACGGTTGGTTCGGAGTAAAACATATTAAAAGCTCGCGGTCATGAGGTGTGCGCTAACGTGGGGAGGGCGGGCTAAAGGATTCATTTTTGCAGGTTTTCGACTTAATCTCGGAAATATCTCGGAAGCGGTGAGTCCTCCTGAGAATATTTGTATGGCAGTAGGTATTAAAGCGCATTAAATTTCCAAAAACTAATTTGAACATACATATGTGGGATTCCTAACGGTTTCCCCGATATAATAGCCTATTCAAAACCGAAAATTACCAAAAAAGTCGTTTTTTCCACATTTGTTTGGTTCTGGTGTCTCCCGGGATCGTTTTTCAGTAAAACGTTGGAAGACAATTTTGTGCAGTTTGCAATTTGATTTGATTTGATATACTTCCTGTTGCCTGGTCCTCAATCAGTCAAAAGTTCAAGAGCTTAAACCAAACTTCCAAATTTAATTTTTCCCATTTATAAGTATAAAGACCAACATTGTGAAAAATCGGGAGGGGGTGACGGTTTTTTATTTCATGAATTTATAAGGGGTGGTTACGAGGAAAACATACTAAAAGCACGCGGTCGTGGGGAGTGCGCTAACGTTGGGAGAGCGGGTTCAAATATCCCATTATTGTGCTTATCAGCCCTATCACCGCTATATCTCCGAAACCGCGAGCTCTACAAAAAAAATGTCTGAGCAAGAATGAAAGCTTACACAATTTCCTATAAAGTTCATCTGACATGCCTACGTCGAATTCCTAACAGTTATCCAGATATAGCTAATTTGAAAATCAGAAATTTCACATAGAAAACATCAACACAGCGCACATGCATATAGCGAATTTATAGATATACGCATTGAAAGAAGCAACTCCGACCATATAAAAAGCATACATATATGATCAGCATGACTTGGGGAGTCGATTGGGCGATGTCCGTCTGTCCGTCTGTTGCGACGCGTTTTACTCGGCCAATTTAAAAGCTATAAAGCTGAAATTTTGCACAAATGCTTCTTTTTGCTGCAGGCAGTTTGTATGTTTGAATCGGTAAAATCCGACAATGGGGTCATGGGGCTGCCATACAAACCCAACTACCCAAGTTAGGTTCTTCTAAGAAAACGTTTTTATTTGTGCAGCAATTTGAACAAAATTTCACACAAATATGTTTATAGTGATAACACCAAACATATGTAAGAATGGATCAAATCGGACCATGGGGTCATGGGGCTGCCATACAAACCTAACCCCCCAAATTAGGTTCTTCTAAGAAAAACTTTTTTATTTGTGCACCAATTTCAACCAAATTTCAGAGAAATGTGTTTCTCTTGATGACACAAAACATATCTAAGAATAGATCAAATCGGATAATGGGGTAATGGGGCTGCCATACAAACCTAACCCCCCAAATTAGGTTCTTCTAAGAAAAACTTTTTTATTTTTGCGCCAATTTCAACCAAATTACACACAAACGTGTTTCTCCTGATGACACAAAACATATCTAAGAATTGATCAAATCTGACCATGGGGTGGCCATTTTTCGCACCAATTTCACAAAACCTTGAATTAATGTGTCTTTACCAAAGCAACAAAAAGTTTAAAACGAATGGAATCGTACTGTGGGGTCATGCTCCCGCAACCCCAATAAAATTTTCCGAGTAAATGTTTTTATTTGCCCACTTATTCCAAAACTTTTGTCAAGACGGAAGAAAAAGAATAAGGAGGGGGATTAAATACAAGTCATAGGTACGCCCGAAAAAACTTTTAGCCCAAGGAGAGCGAGATCTGCTGATCCTGGCGCCCCCCGAGAAAATATTGGCCAAAAACCAAAAATAGATCCAAAAATTGCCATGGACAAGGAATGCTTTTAATTTTGGACATAAGTCCCAGTTTAAATTGTTTGAACTTGAACATTTGATTGTTAGTGCAGCCCATATTTTAGAACTACTGGAATTTTTGGAAAGCATTATTTAGCTTTCATGATTTCCAAATCCTGAATTTTGTCGTCAGTTCGGCCGTGATTATGGCTTTAGTGATACGTCGAGCAGCCAAATTGATATCAATATTACTGGAGCGACCAAAATCCGTATTTTTTTTTTATCAAAAATCATGCTGGCTGATGCGATACATATCAGCCATATCAAGTGATTTTTTTTCTCGACCTAATATTCTCAGCAGTGTTTATCAAATGTCTAGTAGCAGCGAATTAATCGACGAAAAATACAATTTTTGCCATTTTCCAACGTTTTGCAACAACCAATTAGCTCTGGTGTAATTCATTAATGGGAAGCAAACTCTAATTTATTGATGGAATCAATATTAGAGTTGTTCCCGCGGCCCCCTTTCCTGATGGTCACGCCTCCCTAGGGAGGCGCACCCCCCCCCAGTTTGGGAAACACTGCACTACACCAACCAAACTTCTTTTTTTTTTTAATTTTGAATAAAATTCAACCAAGGACAGAGACATGAGAAGCAAATTTATCTGCTGTTAGGATACTCTTTTAAATCTTCTTCTTCTTTGCTCTCTGAACTAATTCCGGCCATCAATGTGGCCCTCGCAAAAATCTATAGTTGGACAGACCCGGTCCACAGGTTAGACGAAAAACTCTGAATAATTTATACCTATAGATTACCTCGAAATGCATCAATAGAAAACTCTTATCATTGAGTGAAACGGTGATTTGCAGTCCAAAGACAAGAATAGACTTTCTGCCATAATAGAGCATCATTGATGATGCAAATGAATTGGCCGATATTAACTTACTTAAATAAGGAACATTATCTGAACGTCTTCCCCCTGTATTAGCCAGAGACCAGAGCATAGAGTGTTGTTGCAGAGCCAAAAAAAATCGTAAAAAATACTATTCAGCAAACACTATTTGTTTTGCCTATGGAATAGAAATGCAATAGGTACTACATACTCCTCCGCAAACTCCTACATGTATTTCCTAAAAAAAACCGGGTTATCGTTTTGTATCCAATTCACCATACTCTCACCAATGGTTCTCAGAACCTTAACCCACATTCAGTTCCATTGTAACGTGAAAACCTATCAATTAATGGTGCCATATGCACCATATATTGCACAATGCATACATACAATCAGCACATTAATTGGCTCTCGGATTTGCAATATTAATTTCCATTAATATCTGTTACTCGCCAACAATTAACTTACATATACACAACAAAAAAGCTGTTGTCTATTATACATTTTTATTGCATACATTACAATATGCCTGAAAGCAACTAATGAAAGAAATTCACATACTCCACAAAATGTTATAATATGCGTGCCATGCTGTCCATTATAATAGCAACAAACGAACGATGATTGTTGCAATTTCATTTGCCATCAGCAAGTACTGTATTCCAATCAAATTTCCTTGAATTTATAATATGCGCCGCAGCAAGTGTAAATTTAGATATTTCTCACTACGTCAAAAAATCAAAAATATCTACTTAAGGTTTCAATTGATTGGACCCATTTGATAGACACTTGTTGCATATCAAAAAATTTTGTAACTTTTTTTTTTTTGAACTTTAATATGTCTGTCAACCTGCCGGACGATAATTATCATTAACAAACCAGAGATCCACAGAGGGCAAAAAACAGGCATGTTGTCGACTATGTCTATATGGCTATCATCTTCGTCATCGCAAGAAAAATGATGCATTGACACACTTAGCCAAAGCATAATATGTGTATGACATAGAAAAAAAGCGTGCTTTTAAGCCGGGCGATTTGAGAAACCTTTTAGTAGCACCCAGAGCGCGTAATTGGATTTGTGTGTGCCCATATGGAAACCTTGGCAAATGCTAATGGATGGATGGATGGAAACCTCGCATGGTCTGCATTCGAAATGGCCGATTGGATTGGAATTGTTATATTAAATGGGGAATTTGTAACTATTGGACCGAATACAATTGGCTAGTATAGTGCACCACAAAAGACACAATCATGTTGTTGTGAGCCATGAATCAGGCTCACGAATATATGGCTCATATCATAAATGTGATATTGTACACCAAACAACAACAGCGGCGACAACATGATGTGTTGAAATTGTTGCAATAATGCTAATTTATTTAAATTGTTGAAATTATGTTTATTGCAGTCGGTGTGAATGAATTTCAAGGGGAGCGTATATACATTGGCTCGAACAGCTAATCAGTTGTGTCAAAATTCTTCGTAATTAGACAGTGTTGGGCAATTTTAGGACAGGTATTAGTTAATAAACTAGAAAATTGGATATAACCTAACATATGACATATAATAACAACCTTTCAAATCACTCAAACAAAAAATTGGCCATTTACCTACCTAGCAATTAGTGTAGACATCATTTGAAATGTCTATCAAAAGACATGCCAAAAAAGAAACTTGAAATTATGCCCTTCGTCAGCGGCTCTGTAACTCTTAACTCATGACATTTAGGCTTCCTCATAATTACATGATTGTTGCAAAAAGCATAGCGCCAGAGCCATTCATACTCATTACTTGAACAATAAATTCATAAAAGCATGTGTGATTGCTGTTCTGTCATTGATTAACCAATGATGATCATCGCGTCACCATTCATTCACTTTGTTTTGATCGATGCATTGTGATGCAAATTTGTTTTTTTGCCAAAAAAGTTGCAATAAAATTGAAGAAGAATTTACGAATTACATTAGCACGTGAAATTGTGTAATTTGGATTCATCGTATCACGTTTGATTGTGTAAACCATACAAGCGTATCAAATTGCAAAGTGTTTTTGTTTTTTGAATGGCAAATCAGGGGATTAAGAAAAGGTCGATAATTGAGTCATACTATACACGCATCGTTCACATTCATAGAAAAATGTGAATATGACATTCAGTGGCGTAACGTTTCCCAATTTGCTTGTGTTCAAGATCGAAATGGGGGCCCCTAACGATCGATTTTTTTCCACCAGAAAAAAATTATAGAACATAACCCACATTTAAATGTAGACTCATTATAAGCAAAAGCAACGAACATTATTTTCTAATTTTTGAGACAAAATTGAATTTAGAATAATTAAATAGGATCATCTATTTATCAAAAAATCCAAGAGTCGCGGGGAAAGAAAACCTTTAGGAGTGTCCTTCTACCTCGTAAGAGTCGTTGATCCCAGACTAAAACTGATTACTATAGATCTGTGGATCACATCCATTACCAAGGAAAACCAAATCTACTGAAATAAAGTTAATGGCAGAGATGCTCCAAAGGCAAATAATTTACGTAACCTTGACTGCTTTGTTTGTCGACAGACATCAGTTTCTTGATTTATTGAGTCCCAGTTAAAAAAGGAAAGTTTTCTCACTTAAACCTTTTTGAAAAAAAAACTGTCGCACCTAAGATTTTTTTTTGAAAATGTTCATGGGATGTGTTGACTTCCAGGAAGGATGGTTTTCTGACACATTTTGAGTTATTTGAATCCCATCTAGAAATAAGTTTTCCATTCCTATGATTCCATACGAAAACAGAAGAGAAACCGGAAAACAAGAGTCGTTCCTATACAACTCAACCTTTATGCTCATCGAGTCAGCACACTCAGCCTTGTTTATCATTATGAACTTGAGAACGTCAATCTAGACTCGACCTCCGCCTACATGGCCAATGATAGGTCGGCGCCTCCGGAAGAGCTGATGCGGCTGACAACCTACACCACTGCGAGGAACACTACTCTCCTGGTAGGGTGCGACGCAAACGCACGACATACCTTATGGGGGAGCACCGAAATAAACGAAAGACGGTAAGACCTGTTTGACTTTATCATTAATACTAACTTTACAGTATGTTATACGGGAAACTGTCCAACCTTCGTTTTCCCGAGCTCGCAAAATTACGCAGGCTGGGAGGAGGTATTGGATATTACACTTTTGTCGGATAGTGAGTGATTTAAGGTGGAACAATGGAGGGTGTCTGACCTTAATTCTTTTTCAGATCATAACTGGATATTTTTTAATATAAATGTTTCCATGGAGACTCCAAAGCCTTACAGGAACCCAAGGACCACAAACTGGAAAAAGTTTCGACAGATTTTCAAAAACAAACTTCCAAGTCCCCCAAATCACTCGATAAGCTCCGTGGAGGAGCTGGACAAGGGAGTTGAAGCATTAGAGAAAGCTATGGAAATAGGTTTTAAAAATTCAGTAGCTTTAAAAATTCCTTTGTCAGTAACGCCCTCGAGCTAATTACCATTAATTTACTAGTGCTTTAGTCTTTTTTACCGGAAATAAGTTTCAGCTTTCATGTAGTTCCGTCTATGAAGTGCTACCCAAAATACTGCCCCTCCCTAGAGCGGGCGCTGATTATTGGCCCAATTTACGCAAGAACCTTCAAAGAGAGGCACTCCGCCTGAAGTTGAACCTTTATTAATTTTCAATATTATTATGAGCAAAAACCTTTATAATTTATGGATTGATCCGATGATTGTTGAAAGAACAGTTACCCAAGGATCTATCAAACAAAATTTCGTTATGATTTCGGATTTGGGGGTGCCTTGGGCTTGGGGGCCCGTGTTCCACTGCACACATGGAACACCGTACGTTACGCCACTGATGACATTGATGGTGATGGACTTCTGATGGAATTTAAAATAACCTATCGTTACCGGCTTGATAGGCATATTTCTAAGATTGGTCTATCAGACTGGCGGTAAATTAGTAAAATTGCCTAAAATTTAGAGTACCGATAATACCGTTTTTTATTAATCCTAGCACGTTTTTTAGCCAGTATTAAAAATCGAACAGTTATCGAATTTCCATTTTTTTACCCCAATGTTTTGGTATTGTGTTCTGAACACCTTTTTTTACCGATTTTAACGTAATACTAAAATCTAGGCAAACTCCTTTTTTCGCCCGATACTTAAAAATCATAGTATACCCAATACCGAGTCATGGTTGAAAACAAAACCCAATGAGTCTTAGTCAGTGGCGCAAACACCGGAGGGGTTAAAAAGTTAAAAAAGAAAAAGGAAAAATTGCAAAATGAAATATGAAAAATGCATTTCGTTGCAGATTTTATAAAAATATGAATCGTGTTCACGGAGCTTAGATTACTCACCAGTTTCGATGGCCTGTGCAAGTTTTGTGTATCCTTACAGTAATTTTATTGTATGCGCAGGTCTCAGATGATTTTTGAAAAAATACGGGCGTAAAAAGAGCTGCGCTCGCAATATGAGGGTTTTTTAGATTTTGGATACATACATAGTGAATAATTTTGCACCTTTATTTTAAGAATTATGCACAATATTAATGAAAAGCTGCTTGTAAATCTATTTTTGGATTAGTCTAAATAAACGCGTTCCAGAATGAATCCAAAAATAGATTTACTATGTATCATGGCTACACATATTAACTGAATTCATTAGCTGTAACTCCGTTACCATTACTCCAAAAAAGCAACTGATATGAAATGTACCCATCGAGTTATTTGATTTGAGTACGTCCATGTCCGATAAAAACCAAAAAAAAGTCGACTTTTTCAAATCTCCGGGACACCCTGTTAGCTTTGTCCTACCAACGTCTAAGTATTTTGTGCTGAAGACTGTTACGATTCTACACATTCCTATCAAAGTACAGAACGATCTGTTAAGCCGTTCGCGAGTTATTCAGTGAACAAATTTTCAAACGCCCGGGACACCCTGTTATCTTTGCCATACCAAATTTTAAGTATTTCGTGCCAAAGACTGTTACCATTCTACACATTCCTACCAAATTTTCGGGACGATCGGTTAAGCCGTTCGCGCGAGCTATTTAATGAACAAATTTTCAAATGTCCGGGACACCCTGTTTTTTTTTGCCCTACCAACTTTTAAGTATTTTGTGCCAAAGACTGTTATCATTCTACACATTCCTACCAAATTTCATGACGATCGGTTAAGCCGTCCGCGAATGCGAGAGTGAACAGACGGACGGACAAAATCGATTTCATAAGGGTTTTTTGAAAAATCTAAAAAACCCTAAAAAAATGGACTTGAGCTGAAACGTGTGAATTCGGACTGTCACGCCAGGTATTTATTTATTTTTATAGATTCCCAGGTGTTAAAGTAGTTCTATTAAATTAAATTCTTGTAGAAATATTTTTCATGAGTAAGAGAAATACAGAAGCATTTACATTGTTGTGCAAAAGCTTTGCTAACCTAAGACGCTAAAAAAGGCTGAAAAACATGCGTTTCATTGGCTTCCGGACTTGTTCCAACTATTCTATGCAGGACAACAACTCCTGTAAAGTTTTGCATAATATTCGTTTCTGTTCTGCATACCAAACTTTGAGCCAGGTCAAAGCAAATGTTTCCTGAAATGTCTGCCCCTCCTTCAATTTTTTTTTATTCGGGAAAATATCCCATCCATGACCTCTTATTTGGATTTCGTCCGTGGTCAAATTTAACTCATTGCCGGACACAACGCCAAAATTTGACACGATTTGTATGGTCAAATGCTCAAAATTGGACGTCTATAGACGTTGTGTCCGGGAAAGTGTTAATATGTTTCAAGATATTTATGTGGATTTTGGCCTTTAGGAAGCACATTTTCTAAGAAAATCATAGTTTAGTTTTTTTTGATGTTTCTATGGCAGCCCATGATCTGATTTTGTCCATTCTTACACATTTAATTTTATTTCAATTTAGACAAACTTGAGCAAAGTCTAGTCAAAATTGGTCTACAAATATAAAAAATTTGCATAGAAGAACCTACTTTTGGAGGCTGCGTTTGTATGGCAGTCCCATGACCTTCAACATTTACCCTACATTTCTATAGCCTAAAACCATCCCGCAACATCATAGACAAACTTGAGTGAAGTTTGTTCAAAATTGGGCCACAAATAAAAAAGTTTTTTCATAGAAGAACTTATTTTTGGAGGCTGCGTTTGTATGGCAAGTCCCTGGAGGATATCACCCTAGGCTAGGATGATATCCAAGATTTAACGTGCATCACCTGGCGGCGGTACGCCTTTAACACACGGTCTTCTTAAGACACGAATTATACGATGCGCAATTGACGCCCCCCAATGTGCAAGCACAAAGGGCAACAGTTTTATACCAGTTTACAGGAACCAGCATTCATACTGTTGGATGCGAGGCACTTTCCAAACCTCTGCCGATCTGGGGTCACGGCTCCCAGTTAAAAACGCAACTCCACGCCGAATGCTCTGATATTGTTAGAACACTCTTCCCGCGATATGAGCATTAAACCACAACCAGCACGATGCTCCCACAAGGGGGCCTACCTCAACTGTCGGGTGGAGGGTGTGAATTCTCCAGGGCTCCCGACACCCGTGCTACAAAATTTATAATGCTTTGGTCGACATTTCACAGCGCTAGGCACTGCTACAGTTGGATTTACCTGTAATCCAGGACTGCTAGCCTTTAACTGGGTACGCGGGAGCGTCACTCCCCGAAGCGTTTGAATGGCAGTCCCATGACCTTCAACATTT
Organism: Microchrysa polita; assembly: GCA_949715475.1. Classification (NCBI taxonomy): domain Eukaryota; kingdom Metazoa; phylum Arthropoda; class Insecta; order Diptera; family Stratiomyidae; genus Microchrysa; species Microchrysa polita. The sequence goes on along the minus strand of OX454418.1, from coordinate 81,363,187 downwards.
ATCAGTCATTTCTATAGCCTAAAATCATCCAACAACATCAAGGATCCTACACACCAAATTTCAGCCAAATCGCTCCAGTTGTTTAGGAGGAGATGCATTACGAACACATGTACAGTCGAATTTGTAAATTTGTTACATACATATTTCAACAATTATTCTGTTGACTGAAATCTAAAAAATATGCAAAAAAAAATCTCATTGTGAATTGTTGCTCATTGTGAATTTTCTGTTTATTTAAATGGTTATACTGCTATTCCGGCCGAAGACTTGTGTAGACCCATCCGGTGGGGTCAACTTACTGAAATCTGGTAATTCGTTGAAAAAAGGCAAAAAGAAGTATATAAAAAAGAATTGTCTTCATAATTGTGCCCATTGCGAATTTTTCATATGTCTCAATAATTGTCCTATTATTTTGGGTAGAGACCAATTCTGTGGAGCAAATTGACTAAAAACTGCTAATATTTTAACGCAGAAATAGGTGAAAAGATCCCATTGTGAGTTTTTGTTCATTGTGAATTTTTTCGCGTGTTTCAATAGTTATTAGGTCAGAACCTAATCCAACAAACACAATATCATGGAAATCGGTCCAGCCGTTCTTGAGTTATCCCCTCACCGAGCACATGGAGTCTTTTGGGACCCCAGAGGGTATTTTTTATATACATATTACTTTTGAACGGTTTAGCCCATCCAGTTGAACTTGTAGGACATCTAAGCCATCAAAATTCTGCTTAGAAATATGCTTGAAAAAATCCAAATTCTTTCCAGAAAAAAAGTTTTGATAGCGAAAAGTACAAATTTACAGGAACGGGCACGTAGGTGGGGTCGTCAAAGACCCCATGAGTACCAAGGCCTCAATTGTCCTGAATATCCCGGAAACGAAACTCGGAGCTATACTCTATGTTGAGACCTTTTTATCTCGACTATCTCGATATCTTTACTATCCTTCCCCGGTCGTTTCATTGCGTCTTTTCACACTGAACTGAAGGCCGAGGTAATCTTCATTTAATTCTTGGCTGCAATGAAAGTAATCGAAGAGATTATACCATGGATCGACTGGTCAGAAATTATCCGGGCTTAAGAAATTCACGAAAACAGCTGCTAACTTTGTTCTTTAATTGCTGATATAGGACGAAACACACATATTGACTGTGGAAAATCTCAAAAAATGAGATTATAATTTTGCCTCCCCTAATTCTAACCCAGCTTATTCTATGTCAAATGAAGTCGCAGGGGCATCTAGAAAAAGTTAAAAACAAGTCTACAGGCATTGGCTATTTCATTTTTTTTTGGAATTTGCTCTAAAAATTATCCTCCCTACTCTAGGAACAAAGTTGCTTTCCTTGAGTCGAAGGCAGAGGGACAAAACAGTAAAAACGTTGATCGCCATAGGCACTTTAAATGTGTACAGCTAACAAATTTCGTAAATAATTGTCGTAAATATGTTGAAGAACGTTACAAAGTACATACTTGAAAATTTGTTTTTTTTTTACAATTTGATACATTTTCAAGGATATGTAAGTTCATTAAATGTTGGGGTCCGAAAAGACCCCACGTGCCCGTTCGCGTTGATCGCGGGATGTGCCTGGCGAAGGGTTATAAATGGTGTAATTAACACGAATTTCTTTTTTTTTTAACACGAACCGCCAATCCGCCATCACGGCACTTACCAGCCGAGAAATCAATAATTGGTCCTGTAAAAAATACAGACATGTCTGCTCTCTAAGTTCGTGGCAAGATAAGGTTTGCTCGAGCCATTTCAACGATATCAGCCCAACTTCGGTCGGGTTTCTGTTTGTGCCTAAATTTCTGATTTTCTCGTGTAGTATCAAAAATTCAAAGTTCATATTCTGCTCTAATTTCGTTGGGTCCTTTGTTCCCAATGCCCCGCTTACATTGACCGCGACCTAGAGCACATCTGGGCGGACTTTTTACTGCAGATTTCAGAGTCCTAGCTGTCTTCGTTCGAAAGTTGCGGCCGTTCAAAGGCGTGGCCCGAGGCGAGTGTTGATCCATGTGGGGGAGTATTGACGATTGGGGTCGAAAATTCGAAATTAATTGTTTTTTGCCTAAAATGAAAACGTTTGAATGCGGCGACCTAGAGCACATCTGGGCGGACTTTTTACTGCTATTTCAGAGTCCTAGCTGTCTTCGTTCCAAAGTTGCTTCCGTTCAAAGACCTGACCCAAGGCAACTGATCCATGACGATTAATGTCGAAAATTCAAAAAAATTTTTTTTTTGCCTAAAATGGAAATGTTTGAATGCGGGGACCTAGAGCACATCTGGGCGGACTTTTTACTGCAGATTTCAGAGTCCTAGCTGTCTTCGTTCCAAAGTTGCGGCCGTTCAAAGGCGTGGCCTGAGGTGAGTGTTGATCCATGTGGGGGAGGGAGTATTGACGATTGGGGTCGAAAATTCGAAATTTTTTTTTTTTGCCTAAAATGAAAACGTTTGAATGCGGCGACCTAGAGCACATCCGGGCGGACTTTTTACTGCAGATTTCAGAGTCCTAGCTGTCTTCGTTCCAAAGTTACTTCCGTTCAAAGACCTGACCCAAGGCGACTGATCCATGACGATTGGTGTCGAAAATTCAAAATTTTTTTTTTTGCATAAAATGAAAACGTTCGACTGCGGCGACCTAGAGCACATCCGGGTGGACTTGTTACTGCAGATTTCAGAGTCCTAGCTGTCTTCGTTCCAAGGTTGCTTCCGTTCAAAGACCTGACCCAAGGCGACTGATCTTTAGTTGAATAAAGTTCAGGGTTGCAAATACTCAGACCTCGTCTGTGTCTATTCAAGGAAATCGGAAAATAGATATAATTCAGCTTTCACCTTTGTTAGTTGCCAATATGCAAATTGCTTAGCAGTTGTAGGATATTCACTCGCGTGGAACTTCCCAACCAACGTCAACCTATTTTCTAAAGCCCCTCCCGGAATATTTTTCTGCGTACGCCCCTGGCTGCAGTTCACCAGGATTTGACGCGTATTATGTATGGATATCAGATTAGTTTGAGAAAGAACTCATCGAAGCTCACATTATGCGCACAGCTGAGGAAGATGATAGCGCATATTCGTAGGGCAATCTAGAATATGATGCCATATGGCGTCAATGGATGGGTTAAGTAACATCGCATGCTATAATAAATGAAGTTCACCAGTTTTGCATGAGTATTTGAGTATATTTTCAAGCAAAAATCTTGAGAGCGGTACTGGAGCAATAATGAAAGACAGCAGTAATGACCCAGCCAGCATTTAACACATTTGTAATCATTATTTCATGCAACACGCTTAAGCACGTATTGCTTATTCATTCATCACGTTTTCATACAAGCAGTATATGACGATGTCCCCCTATTTCATGTATATATGCATTTTCGCCTTATTACGGATAAACATTACAAAATCAATATTCGTAAACATTATGTAGTAGTTAAGTATCATATATATTCAATGCATAAATGCATAATTAAAAAAAAAACACACGTGCGACGGTGAGTCTCGAACTCATAACCCTATGCACGGAAGGTGCGCGCCGTAACCACTACTCTAGCCAGACTATACGAATGATCATGTTTTATTCGTGATTCTAATCACCCCAGCAACAAAAATCACACTTGAGGAGAAAACCATTATAATTCCTTTATGCATGATCCGTCGACATTCCTTCAGCTGACCATCATGTATCTAACATTCAATGCGTCCTATCGATACATAATGCCGATTCGTGATTCATGAAGTAATGCTTATTTGTGGCTATGTTCATGGTATATGACGCCGATGCTGGCTGGGGAAGAGCCGTGTTACTCTTTGCGTTGATCAGTTTGGCTTTCCGTTGTGAATGCCCTCTTTCAGGGTGTCTATGTCAGAACTTCATTGATCCCTGATCCACTTCACTTATACCTTACATATGGTCGGTATTTCACTATGGGAAGAACTTGTTTGGCGTTCTAAAATGTGCATGATTTCATCTGCAACCAGACAAACCCATAGCCGGGAGTGTAATCCTTGAATAATCCTTAAATGGAAGGAATGGTAATGAAATGAGAGTATACCGATAATAATCTAATTAGTAATTAGGGGTAATTTCTCTCCGCCATTTCAGCTCTACCTTCGATCGTGTCGTCGCCCAGAGCAATGCGTTGTTGCTGCTATTAATTTCACTAATCCGTATGCGCAGGGGCGTGCGCAGAAAAATATTTCAGCACAGGTTTTAGCTAAAAGGCGAATTAGGTCAGAAATTCCTTCATTTGCTGTAATCAATCAATTAAATCATTCTGTTGTTGAAAAACACTAAGACATTGAATAATCCTTTTTTGTTGGGCGCTAATAGGGATTGAGCTGAAAATTTCAATTTAAACTGTACTAATGCGAAACGTCTTCCTTTTTTATCATCACGAATTTATATGTTTGTTACAAATATTATTGTATCAGCCAGTTTGATTGGATGTGACAATTCCCTAACAACCCTTACGTATGATCGTCGCAGTACATATGCGTACAGATAGCTGCTGTAGTAGCGCATGACCCATTTTTGTGGGGGAAATTGCCAATATAGGACCATCCTGCGTATGTGTGATTCCGGTTGCCTCTGTCTATCGGTCCTGTGAGTGGAATCATCCCTTAATATTGCCTTCAGTGCGGACTTCCGAAACATGGCAACACTAATAGCGTCGTCGCACCCACACATAAGTGATGATTCCACGATTCTTTTACACAACTTACCCTTATCAAAATCATACTGTAGCAACATTTTGATGACTTTTACCAATTGCTTCGCTACTTAGATACCACATAGTCTTCCATTATCGTAGATCATAATCGCTGTGTGCTCCAGCAAAAACAGTCAAAGCCTGAAATGCCACCACTTAACCACATAGTTGAAACCTTTTTTACTCGCTCTAAGCCGCACTGCTGCGACGGACGCGACGCGAACGCCCCAAACCAATTTGCCAATCGACAAAAAACACAGAAACACCATGATATGATGGTCGTACTGGTATCTGATATCTGCATACCGCACCACCGTAAACACCAAACCGTAGTTCCTCAAAGTCATGAAATGTTTAACATTTTGCAAAATTTCATGATTGCTACAGCTTTCATGGATCAATGATCATTGCTTGTGAGCAGTGCTACATACTGCTCCACTACAGTACCTTACAGCTCTGCAAATCAATGTTTTGTTGATGAGGATATTTCGTATTCGTATGATGACGGATCAATTGGTGGCGACCGCGGCGCGCGGTGTTGTGCAGCAAAGACTCTTGAACGAATGAAAAGTTAAGAACCAATTTGGCGATCATACTGATCGATTGCAGTGCTTGTTGAAACACCTGTGCAACAGTGCCAAACAACAAACATAGATCGATGGACAGCTTTTAGGTATGTGCCAATATGTATCTAGTTTGAAGTATCTGCACTATGTAGCACTATGCAAGTAGTATCTTTGGTGATTTGTTTTCAAGCAAATCTAACTACTCAAGTCAAGTAGTTCCCACGTTATAAGAGCGTATACCGCTCTTGACGATTGTTTTTGTCGGCATAATAATGCCGAGTGTGGCCTGCAGTCCGGCTACAGATGTGAGATGTAGGTGCTGCGCAGTTTTTTTTTTTGTTTTTACTTCTCAAGAAAGATCAAATTAAATCACTTTTTTTACACTCTTAAGGTACATTTTCCTCCACACGACTGCACGACAGCGACTCGCTCATTCCATATAAAAGCTCGTTTTTAAGGTACGTTGTGCTCGACACGACTGCATCAGCTCTAGCGACAGCGACTCGCTCATTTCATATAAAAACTCGTTTTTAGAATGAGAGAAAAATGAGTTTTTATATGAAATGAGCGAGTCGCTGTCGCTAGAGCCGATGAACTCGTATCGAGCACAACGTACCTTTAAAATGAGAGAAAAACGAGTTTTTATATGGAATTTGCGAGTCGCAGTCGCTAGAGCCGCTGAAGTCGTGCCGAGCAAAACGTACCTTTACTGTGGCTATAATCTATGTTCGGAAATTAATAATAAATTAATCGTTGGTGCGCGGTGGAGATATTATTAGAGGGTCTGCAACTTTTGCAACAGAAGACAAACATGACGAGGGTATAATATGTTAAGAAATCGATTAATATGGATATCTACATTACATACTTTATGTACTCAAACATATATGCCATGCCATACAACGAATGAATCAGAACATTAATGTTAAATTCTGAAGGTCAGAGGCTACCAAGTCGTTGCTGCCGATCGCTAATTATTATTGAATACATCGATCGTCGATCCGTTCGCTGCAATGTTGCAAATTCTGGAAAGTGCTTTATTAAATGCATGAATTTAATTGTTCGGAGAGCAATACAATCAAGTCATGCTCGTTTGTCGTTATGACTAGAATCCAATCAAGTTGAATGACGCAGATTGATTTGAAACTGTTCAGGATTATGAAAAATCTTAAAAAAAAAATTGTGGTCCGTATCTCGCATCACATATCATGAGACGCGAGAGCGTATCGTCCGCCAAAGGAAAAAAACGAAAGCGAACAAGTCTATGATTACCGGAGACAACTTGCTTTTTTGTTTGACAAGGCTACAGCCTTCCAGGCAACATCCCCCAAGAATTTTTTTTTACCAAAATATTCCCCATATCCTGTTCTAGTGCCTTTCAAAAAAAAATCTTCGATCGGCACAATAACGGGTACGATATATGTAATAAACGGTGAAATTTTCACCCTCACAGACTTAAGCGAGTAACCCAATTTCAGACTGGAGTCTACAGTTGCAAAAAGACTTGCTTCTACTGTCTCTCTCCGTGATGGGATTTTTATGAAATTTGGAATGAATGATCCTCTGGTGTTCTTTCCAAAGAATCAATGTCTTCCATTTATATAAGTGGATGGAATAACGGTAAATTAATTGGTAAAGTTAACAAAAGATTTCCGACAATTGCGTCTTTCGGCTCATCGCATTGACAATTTTTAAAACACACTGCGACATTGGGACTCTGGGACATTAGGATATTGGGACACTGGGAGACTAGGATCTTGGGGCAGTGGGATATTAGGAAATTGGGACATTAGGGTCTTGAGACATTAGGACATTGGGGCATTAGGCACACTGGGGAAACTGGGACGTGGGGACATCGGGATATTGGAACATTGGGACATCTGGATATTGGGACATTGGGACATTAGGACAATGGGAGACTGGGACGTTGGGGCACTGGGATATTAGGATATAGGGACATTATTATGACTTTGGGACAATAGGACAATCGGACATTGGGAAACTGAAACATAGGAACATTGGGCCACTGAGACATCGAGATATTGTGACATTGGGGCACTGGGATATTGGGACATTGGGACATTAGCACATTAGGACTTCCGGATATTGGGACATTAGGCACACTGGGGAAACTGAGACGTGGGGACATTGGGCCACTGGAACATGGGGTATTGGGACATCGGGATATTAGGACATTGGGACATTGGGATATTGGAACATTGTGACATTGGAACATTGGGATATTGGGACATCAGGACACTGGGAGACTGGGACATGGGGAACTGGGATATTAGGACATTGGGACAATATAACTTTGGGATAATAGGACAACGGACATTGGGACACTGGTACAGAGTGTCATTGGGCCACTGAGACATCGGGATGTTGTGACATTGGGGCACTGGGATTAAAGGACATGTGGACAATAGGGTCTTGGGTCATTAGGACATTGGGGTATTAGGACGTTAACACATTAGGACATTGGGACATTAGGTACACTGGGGAAACTGGGACGTGGGAATATTGGGCCACTGAGACATCGGGATATTGGGACATCAGAATATTAGGTTATTGGGACATTGGAACATTAGGATATTGGGACATGGGAACATTTGGATATTGGGACATTAGAACACTGGGAGACTGGGACGTTGGGGCATTGGGATACTAGGACATTGGGACATTATGACCTTGGGACAATAGGACATTGGGACACTGGTATATAGGGACATTGAGATATCGGGCCACTGAGATATTAGGATATTGGGACATTGGGACATCGGGATATTGGGTCATTTGGACATTGGGGCACTCCGATCTTAGGAAATTGGCACATTGGGATATTGGGACATAGGGAAATTGGGATATTGGGACATTAGAGTATTGGGACATTAGGACATTGTGACGCTGTAACATTTGGATACTGGGACATTAGGTACTCTGGGGAAATTGGGACATGGGGTCATTGAGACAGTGGTACATTCGGATATTAGGCTATTGGGACACTTGGTATACTGCGACATTGGGACACTGACCACTGGGATATTGGGACACCAGGATATTGGGACATTTGTACATTGGGACACTGGTACATTAGGACATTGGGCCATTGGGATATTATCACATTAGGATACTGGGACATTTGGCATACTGGGGAACTGGGATATTAGGAAATTGCGACATTAGTACAATTGAACATAGGGATATTAGGACATTAAGTGGGACACTGGGACACAGGGAGACTGGGATATTGCTATACTGGGGCATTTGGACACACCATTACTAACTGACGAAATTCCATTGCAAATTGACGAATTTTCAGTACAAATTTTGAGAATTACAAATCCAAAATTGACAAATTTCCATTTGAAAATGACGAAATCCTATGCCAAATTAATGAATCTCCAAATCATGTTGTGAAATTTCCGTTTAAAATTGATCAATATCCATTTCTAATTGGTTAATTCCATTGTAAAAATTTTCAAATTTCCATGTCAAATTAACGAATTTAAAATCATTTTGATGATTTTCTAGATAAAGTTGACGGGGATCCATATTTCAAAGTAGTTTTGATTGCTCGGTTTTATTTTTTTAACAAATCCTCTAGAAATGTATGTTTTAATCTGTGTAGTGTGCGCAAAATGAGAAAAAATAACTTGAAAATTTATTTAAAAAATCAAGTACCTAAACGACTGGTAACTCTGAGATTAGTTCTTGGTTGTAGTAACGATTAAAGAATTTTTTAGTCTTGCAATGCAATGACGCTGGTAAAATCTTTTTTATTACACTGACAATAAAATACAGCTGTCAGAACTGCAGAGCTATAATTTCGTTTTGAAAATATTTACAACACAGTAACGATTGAGAGGAATATCAATTGCAGACACTACCGTAAATGGATATCAAATGATTCGAAGATTTGACTGTACAAAGAAAAGGCCCCCGCTTTGAAATTAAAAATGTTACGCCACTGGTACGTATGGCGCTAGCAACAGTAACGAAAATTCTAGGACGTAACATAAAAGAGCTTTTGTAAATTTGTCACGTAAGCACGTAAAGCTCTTAAGAAAACATCAAAATGTCTCATGGAATCGTGGGGTCGGAAGGGCAGGGAATGGGATTTTTTAGTAATTTCTGTATAACGTTAACGCATACTGAAAAGTCGTCTATGACTAATTTTTAGCTTTTCGGGCTCCCCTTGGTGTGTGTTCTTTTTACTTTTTCCTTTATACTTTCATCAGCTTTTATTCCGCATTGAAGTCTATAACTATGCGCTCTCAATTTTTATCACACACCGCCCTACCTTATTCTATAAAGGACTTAATGGTTTTCATTAAACTAATTTCAAAATTTTAGCATTGAGCTCGCATTTCAAATTAAATTATCCTTAGGAATTTCCTATAGTGACAATACCCATTTATATCGTCATTTGTTCCTTCCCCCGACTGTCGTTGACCGTAGCCGTAGAAAATTGTGAAAAGTTATGAATACCCCAAAGGCGACTACTTTAATATTATCCAACAACACAAACTTCTTCACAATCCCTCGCAGACAATCGGAGATGAATTTTCACAGAAAAGACATGGCCAAAGAGCAGGCGGCATTATACGCGAGCCGTGATCCTCTTATGCTTTTAAGTGGAAACAGAAGGCATACCACCTATCGTCAGGGCATATATTTCAACTATAGATTTCGCATTCTAAAAGAATCTCCGCACTTCTAATAGCATAAACGAACCGTAACTATCTCAACTTTACTTAATTATAATTAAGTGGTTCAATCTTGGCGTATTATCAACACACAAAACAGCGCGCGCAAGTAAACTGCTAAAAGGTCGTATCTCCTCTTCTTTGTCGTATAAATGTACAGGCAACGTCCACCACAGTCCACAGTAGTTAGTTCCTATATGCATTCTGAAAATGCATCGTCTAATGTGCAGAAATGCATGCGGCATCTCTCTGAACCAGTGCCAGTTGAAGAATGACCGCATATTGGCCCCGAGCTGCAAATCAACAGAAATTTTCGAAATAGCGTAAAAGTTTCATTTAAGAATAGGACGACGACGAAGACCGGTGCAATTGCGCAGAGCCAATTGTTAATAGAATGCAATTATTCAATGACTTTGGAAAGGGATGCCCGCGAGTCCTTTTCGTGTGTTGATGCTGTGTGTATGTACATCCCGGCCCCGGCCGATATTAGCTTGATTTGGAGCACTTAGCGTGCTATGAAATATTTGTGATCGTTACATATCTTTTTCACGCTTTAATTGCAAGAAGTGGTGATGGTGAAGTGGAAACGGATTTCTAAAAGGTTTTTGAATGAATGGATCGGGGGGATTTACTAACAGAATTAAGTGCCTGAATTGGCTGAAAGCTATTTAATTGCAATTGTCATTTGTATTTGTCGCACATGTATATGTGAATGGTTAAAGATGGAGCGATAAATTTGCAAATATGTATACAAAAAATTTCTATACGGTCAGTTTGGCATTAGTTTTAAATCGTTTTCGTTTGTTTTTTTCCCATTACAGTGTCCACCTGCCTCCTCATTGAAGAAGCTCATCGTGAGGATAAGTTGAAAGATTACACCAACACAATAACGCATTTGAATCAAATCGCCTCTTCGACAGCACGATGGCAACAGCCGTCGTCTAATCAGATTTTACTCAACTCCGCGGCTAATATTCCAAATATTTCGAAATCGCAATCAACTTCTTGCGTAAGTACCTACTTACTCCAAAACCTCACAACAAACAACAACGACAACAACAGTCACCATCAACACATCAGTCACGACAACAAGGACGACGACGCTGAGCAGCCATCACGCGATGAACCCGATATGCCATCTCACCTTCAGCACAACCATCATCATCATCATCCTTCGCACCTCCTTCATCATTCAGCGCATTATGCAGACAATTCCAATACAGTCACCAACATTTCCACCACTCCCGTGAACACAAAAACACCGCCGATCGCCGTCATCCCGTTGCAACGGGACTATCACAGTAAGATTGTTAGTATGCGACCAAAGTCATTACCATTAGCATCAAGTACAGCACCAGCCATTGTATCTGCCATAATCAAGAAGCGACCGAACGCGACAAAGGACAATAAAACTAGCGGTAGCGTTATCAGCAGTTGCACCACCGCAACCACCAATAAAATCAATAGTAGTTGTAACAATAGCAGTAGTAGTAGTAGTAGCAAATCTAGTCTGGCCACGAGGCTCTATCAACAGCTCCATCAATCGCAGTCGCAGGAGCGTGGCGATCCTGACGGTGGATGCAACATTGACGACGTTTCGGCAACTTATTTATCCAAGAACGCCGAGTTGAGGGTTGGACTTCCGGCCGCCGATGATGTGTTGAATCTGAACAAGGGTTGGTTGATGAAGTACGACCCGCGAACAAAGGAGTGGTCGAAACATTGGTTTAGCCTACGAGGTGCTGCACTTTTCTACTACAGAGACGCAGTGGCCGAAGAACGAGGCGTTTTGGACGGCGTGTTGGACGTGAACTGTCTGACAAATGTTTGTGAATTGAGTACGACGAAGAGTCACAGCTTTCAGCTGACTACTTGGGACAATAGACGAATTATTTTGGCCGCTGCGACAGCTGCATACCGCACCAATTGGATTACAGTTCTGCGTAATGCAGCAGGCTTGAAACCGGCACAGGAACCAAAAGCAGTTGTCGACGGAAAGCAAGAAGTCATCATAAAGGACAACACCAGTGACGATTTGAAAAGTCAAATTGAAAAGGATTTTATGAAGGCGCAACTGAGCCAAGAATCGGAGACAGTGAGGACTCCGTCAAAAGACACCCCTGTTGGTGTCGATACGACTCCTTCAACTCCGAAGCCCGTAGTTTTCTCCTCCGATGAGGAATACCGAACAGCCTCAGAGGGAGGCCGACGTGATAGCGTCGATTGGGGATCGCCTCTATCCCCCTCGCCACCGTTACCAACGCCGATATTCAGAGCTAAAGATCGTCTACGATCACGCTCAAGCTCGAACTCCAGGCTACACAAAAGAAGTCGTTCGTCTCCGCCCGGCTCGAGAAGAAGCACGGTCGACAGTGTCGGTTCCGATGAGCTGCCGATGATCCAGCCAGTCCAAGAAGAGCTCAATATCGACAAAGAACTACAACTGCGCCTTGGTCTTGTGGAGAAGGAACGCGATATGCTTCGTGACGAAGCTCGCGAACGTGATTCGCGAATGTCAGAGCTCCTAAGTACACTGGAGAAAACCGAACTCTCTCTCACGTCGAGGGTGCACGAAGTTGAACAGGCACGCGATAAGCTCTCCCGCGAATTGGAAGAAGCCAACGGAAAAGCCGAAATCATAGTCATGCAAATGACCAACGAACTGGACGAGAGCCAGAAGAAAATCAAAAGCTTAGAAGATCGTCTGGCACGTGGAATTGAGGAAAACGAGTCACTATACAAAAAGCTACGCGAAATTGAAGGCGGCAGCCCTTCAAATTTCAGCAATTTGAATCGAACAAAATTCAAACGAGTCGACTCGCTGAGCGACCTAACCAATTTGACCGACATTGATCCGTACTGTTTGGATCGCGATATGCTGGCCGAAGAATACAGTGAACTCAAGTCCCGATTCGAAAAAGCTGTCAATGAGATCAAGGCCATGAAGAAGGAGCTCAAAGAGTCGCAGAATCAATACGATGCTTTGGAAATCTCCTACGCTGCTCTGAAACAGGATCTGGAACAACAGGGCAGCGAAGATCGCTCTCAGCTTCAAATGATGGCTGACCGAATTCAAGATCTTACCCTGAAGTATACAACATCTGAACGACAAGTTCGCACCCTGAAACAAAAACTGTCAAAGTCCGAACGTCGCAGGACATTGTCGCTGAAAGGCAAAGAATCCGTTCCGGTCGTAAAAGAGTTCGAGAACAATGCCAATGAATTCGAAACCAAAGCCGATTCCGTCGAGCGTTCCAGCTCCGATAAGCTGCTTAAATCGGCTTCGGACGAGAAACTTATACGACGCATGGCACCGCACGTTCGACGACGCAGTCTGGAAAGCTCATCGAGTAACGATTCCCTGCAATTTATGGTTCGTTTGAATGCTCTCGAGAAGCGCATGGAACACTCTTCGTCGCCTGTTCCGAAAATACCCGAAGGCAGCGTGATATGCAACTATTCTAGTCCGAAGCCATCTGAGCATATCATTGATCGCCTGCGATGTCTGGAAAATGTTCTCGTGTCGAGCAAGGATCATATCGAGCAAAGCCTGCAACAGCTGCAATCCCTTCGATCATCACGAACACGAAGATCCGTTTCACCGATTACCGAACGCAAGGACTCTATCCGCTTTGTCGAAAGATGTTTGACTGAAGTGGTGAAGTTGATGCGCGACTCTTGTCAGAGCAGCGTTACAACGGCTGGTGAGTCGTCAAGTCAAGTTGATACCTTACAGTTACCGGAATCCAGTCCCATTAAGCAAGCCCTCACACAGCTGGAAGCTCAACTCAGAGGCAAATTGGGCGACTTGCTAAAGCAACGGCGAATACTTCGAGAAAGAAATCAGCTGACACCACAAAAGGACCTCGAGTTATTGGCGGAACGAGTGGCGTTTGAGAGCGTTTGTTTCGGCCGATTGAGAGATTCTTTGGCACGCGCCGAAGATCCCTCGCGTTTTGGCGAACGTCAAACAAAGTGCGAGTTGGCGGAAACTTCTCAACTTATGGCCATGCTGAAAGCCAAACTAAGCGGACGATCGGCGTTCAAACCCAGCGGATCAATTGATGTTCTCGCCAACGTTCTGGCACGGCGATTGGTACTTTCATCGGCGAAGCACAATCAGCAAACTTTATCCGAACTGCCGCCAGTCAGCTCAAAGTCAATGGATGAGCTGTTGCGACAGCAGAACGAGATCAATTTGATCACGAAGCGTTACAAGAACAATGCAATGGAAAGTCTGGCTTGTGCCCTGGCCGCCGAAACTCTGAGCTATATTAGTTCAAACGATACCGTGCAAGGTGCAGTCCAGGAGGCGTGGCGACATGCTCAGGAAGCCGTCAACTCAGAGCTAGTTCAATCAGAAATTGCTCACATTATGATGCGCAACGCGGAATGTTTTGAAAGCTCGCTGACACCTTCATTTGGTTACCCACTGACGCCCGAGGAGCGTGTAAGCTTTGAAAACTTTGCAGATGCAGTTCAGGATGTCCTGCGCAAAGAAATGGAAAATGCCATCGAGCAGCTGACGCGGTGTTACGAAGAATGTTTGTGCAAGATGAAGCGCGGACAGTGGAGGCTACATTTAGAGCAGGAGCGAAAGGCCAGCGAAGGCAGACAATTGCTATCGGAATTCGCCGACATTGTTGCTCATAAGGCGTTGATCGATGCGCGAATCGCTGTCCTGAAAGGCGAGTATGTAGCCAAAGATGTTGGCCATTCCGGCGTCAATGCCGAATTCAGCATAGTTACCCTTCAAAAATACGAAAATTTGTTCGAAGAACTGTCACAGGATCTGCAAATATCCAACCCGGCTGATGTGTTAGTAGAAGCCGACTTCAACTTCATGTACAAACGGATGTCGAATGAATTCCTTCAGGACCGAACACAAATGCTAGCCATAGCTGCTTCTCTGAAGAAACTGGAAGATTCTCTGTCGTCCCTTTACGGCGAGCTTAATCCCAATCAAACCCTCCCAGTATCCGCTTCACCGGTTGCAACTTTAGACGAAGTAGTGACGCTCACAAATCGTCTCGAGGACACAATTCAGGATATGATTCCCTGCGCGCAACAACTCCGCACCTCCTGCGAGGAATGCGAAAAAATGCAAGTGAGCCTGTGCAATATGACCGCCTATCACGAGGATCAGCTCAAAGCTCTGCAGGCGGCTCACAGCAAAGACATGGCCACGCTGCGAAAGCACATGGACGAGTTTGCCGGAACGGTGAAAATGCTCGAAAACGAGCGCAATAACTTGCTGGAAGAGCTCAATCATCAGAGCAATCTTGTGGAGGATCATGAACGTGAACTGTCTGCCATAACGTTGAAATTGAAGTCGACCGAAGACGAGTGCCATCGCGAAAAGGACGAAAATGTTGATTTGAGTGAGCGTTTAGAGGCTAGCGAAGAACATTGTAGAGCAATTGTTGGCGAAAAACAAATGCTTTCGGACAAATTGCATTTGCAGAATGAAGAATATGGCGCCTTATTGCAGGAACGCGATTTCATTCAGAATCAACTGAATGTGGAACGGGATCGATCGCGTAAGCTTGAAAAACGACTGGAACTGTTGGAGTTGGAGCACACAAAACAGTTGGAATGTCTAAAGGAGGCGTACAAAGATCAAATTCTGGCGCACTGTAGCGATTTCACTAGTCTGACGAATGACGATGAGAGCTTCCGGCAACGCTATCAGGCCGAAATTGAACAATTGCGGGTGAGTGCAAGATACCATTTCATTTTTGTTTAGTCCTGCTATATATTTGGTTTTTTGGCTTTTTATTAAGTGCTCTATTTTCAACACCTCTTCAAGTTAAGAAAAGATTATCTGCAATTCATTTCTAACCATTATCCTTTTTTCGTTTTCTCCTGCAACCTCATCTTCTAGACACTTTGCGAAAAAGGTTTAGCTGCCATGGAGTCATCTCATCGCAGAATAATCAGCGATTTGGAGGAAAAGCATCGCAAGGAGATTGATCGGCTGCTATTGGAAAAGGAACAAGCATTGGCTGAAGAAACTCAGGTAAGGGAATTTGGTAGTTTTACTTGAATCTTATGATCGGGTAAACGCAACAGCTAAAAAGTTCGCTCGAAATGCACCAGGGCTTTGCTTTCAACTTGTGCGAAAAAGTGTGGAATGCCATTTTTGTCACAGTAATTCACTGTGGCACACGAATGGCTCGCAGCCTATAAGCTTATTCTGAACATTGATCTGTTAGTCTTATCGATTTAAAATTATCAGAATCGGAACAATGTCGCGATACTGACACACAACGAAAAGTCTTAATCCTAATCTGTTTTGTTTTTTCTAATAAAACTCAAATTTATTAAATTACAGGCTACACTTGCTGCATTAGACGCCATGCGTAAGGCACACCAAAGCGAAGTACAACGTGAAGTGGCACGCTTCAAGCAGGAATTTTTACGACAATTTCATAAAGGAGAGCAATCCAATGTTCCTGTTAAGGAAAAAGAGTAAGTTTGTTGTTAACTCTTTTACGCAAACGGTTTCTTCATCGAGTTTATTTGTTTTTATCTTTGCCTGAAATTTATAGGGAAGAACTCGAGGAGCTCAGACAGGAAATTCTCTCATTTTCCGAAAAGTATTCAATTAAATGCGTCGAAAATGCCACACTCGAAGAACGCTTACGTGTTGCCAATCAAAAGTTGAGACAATTTCAACAAATGCAGCAATTTGAATTACGGTAAGTGCAGTACTTGAATACTTTGCTAATATTCCGTCAGAATTAAGTATAAACTATAAATGTAAAGATTGATTTCGGAAAACTAGGAAATTAACAATAAGATTTTCAGTTTCTGGTACCTTTCAATGCTTACCCTCAAGCGATTCAATCAAAACAACATATTAAAGCGCTTAAGAGAAAGAATCCGTTCCGGTTCATGCCGTACAACTATATATTACACAGCTTACGCCCCCTTCCATTCATTATGTGCAATCACATGTTAACTCCATTGAGCTATAATTGAGAGGTGGTCGAAAAAGAACAGAATGGATCGAAATCTGTTTCGTGACCAAAATTTAATTGGAAAACCATTGAACGGTGCTTGCCGAACAGAAGCCTCAAGAACTCGCTTAAATCGGGCGTAAAGTTAAAAGTGTTAAGCTGCTAAAAACTATTCATTTACCTTCTCTAACATTTGAAAAATAGCGGAAAAATCTACGAGTTGGGAACGCTGGCTCAAAGTATGCATTAGCGGAAGGTGTTCCCAATTTGTTCATACCTTTTTTTCAAACCTGCTTCTTCTTCTTTATGGCACGATAGCCCGACGACGGGCCTTGGCCGCCTGGGCTGAAGACCTCCAACGTCGCTGTCACGCGACCTTGTCCTCCAGTTCCAAAAGCCTAGCATCTGGTGGGCGTCCTCACATACAGAATGCTCCCATCGGGATCTCGGTCGTCCACGCAATCTGGCTCCGTCCAC
Organism: Microchrysa polita; assembly: GCA_949715475.1. NCBI lineage: Eukaryota > Metazoa > Arthropoda > Insecta > Diptera > Stratiomyidae > Microchrysa > Microchrysa polita. Next base: position 81,345,766 of record OX454418.1, on the reverse strand, counting down.
CCGTTGCTCGTTCATCACTTTTTTTGACATGCGATCGTCGTTCATCCTTTGTACATACATGTCCCGCCCATTGCAGTCGCTGCAATTTCACGATTTGCGACACATGTAGCTCATCATACAATTGATACAACTCATGGCTGTACCGAATGCGCCATTCACCTCGTTCACGAACGGCCCCGAAGATTCTTCGGAGAACCTTTCGCTCGAATGTGTCCAACAGGTGTTCACAGTTTTGGGTTAGGGTCCATGCTTCGCAGCTATAGCATAGCACAGGTCGGATGATGGTTTTATACACGTGGAGCTTCGTGTTCCTGTGCATCATACGTTACAAACTAATTTTATAAAAAACATATCCAATTCACCCAACTAAAACGAAAGATTTAAGCGAGAAACTTGATTTTCTTCAATTATTATTATTGTTATATCCGGAACTCAAAGAATGGTATGGGGAATATTGTTTTAAATACGCCGACATTGGGTTCTCCACAGGTATAGAAATGTATATACAGGGTGTCCCGCATTGGATGGACAATACTGAAAGGGAAGATCGATTTGTTTGAAGAAAAGCGCCATCAATAGTTTTAGTAAAACATTTACTGTTATCGTCCTATTAATTGACTTTTTTTGTATCAAAACGACAAAGAAACCAAGCCGTGACTACGAAAATCACGACGAGCCTTGTTATAAACTTTTCCGATTCAACTCACTATGAAAAGATAAACTTTTTGGTCCTTTTATCCTTCAGCAAACTTTCAAGGCGAGCTAAAAAATGGTCTGCGGCCGCAATACGAGAGGCTTGTAGAATTTGTAGTGTGTAGTAAATGTTTGTTTCACGTTTTTTTTTTTTTTAATTTTGTTCGTCTGTTTAGGAAATTACCTATATCGTGAACGGCTCAACCAATCCACATGGAAAATCGGTAGGAATGTGTAGAATGGTAACCGATTTTTGGCACGAATACCTTTGAAGATGCTAGGGCAGAGATAACATAATTGACTTTTTTTATTTTTCATTGGAGATGAACGTATGGGTACTCAAATCATAGGGCTCGGCGAGCACATTTTCATATCAGTTACTTTCAGAATGCCATGCTAGCGTCTATCCACCGATTCACTGAATATGGCTCTTAATTCTGAGTAACACTATCCGACTTAGGGCTAATCAAATCAATTTGTGTGTGTATATAGTTGTTCTTGTCCAATGTAAGTCTGAGCAATCTCAAAATACCGTTACACTTCAACATTGTTGGAAAAAAGTTCGCCCTTCTAATTCCTGACTTGAGCGGATTAACCCATACACATCTATGGCACACATGTGACTCATGAAACGATGGGATAACAAACGATTTTCAGAAGGCAGACGTGGTGGTAGTGTCGACGAAAAAGAGTGAGACAGTGATCGTGTTAACAAAACAACATCATACTCTTGGTAATATTTTAATCCTGTGTCATCAATACATGTGAGTCCCTCCCTCAAAATTGCCCAACACATGCATTATGCAAACAACTTTACCGTCCTTCTTCCTCCAGGAGGTTTATAGACAACAATTTCCAAAATTGTTCATATTTTAAGTCAAAACACGGATAAATTCTATAGCCCCAGTCACTCTCACAATATTCGTTCGCATCACCCTTAAGGCGGCCCCAGACCGACCGGAGTGTGGCAAACACCGCACAAAAGATTGATACGAAAAATCGTGCAGCAGTAGTGCAGCAGTGTGGTTGCGCGACTCCAAGGTATCATTCTTGGAACCGGTCTTTTGGACGATTGGAGACTACAACTTAGCAAGATAACCGAGAACGAACACCACAATTATGCCCGTGTCCACATGGGACCGGAATTGAACAATAGGCTGAAAATTCTTGCCAGCCCGAAAACGCCCGAATCTTTAGCTTATTCTGAAATAAAATCGACGCTTATAGGTCATTACGACCGAGCAAAGAACAAATATGCAGAGAGTATCAAGTTTCGTCAAATCATTCAAAATCCTGAGGAATCTATTGCCGATTTTACTCTTCGTCTAAAGCAAGGGTCAACTCATTGTGAATACGGGAACTTTCTGGATCGAATGCTCACTGAACAGTTGTTACATGGCCTGCACTCGCGAGAAATCTATGATGAAATTATCTCGAGAAAACCAGACACATTTTCAGCAGCTTACGACATTGCTCAAGAGCGCAAAGCCACGCGTAGCACCTGAGTCGAGGTTAAAACCGCAAGAGCATCACCGGCACCAGAAACAGCGAACAAACTTGGCTATGGCCCCCCTCAATTGAGACGTAACCAAAATAATAAAAACCGCCGTCAGGGGCCAACAGATACATTGAATGCTCACAACAATTCGCGAAATCAGAATAGGTGCAATGGGTGCGGAGGTAACCACTATCGTGCAAACTTCCCACATGTAAACACTGCCTGTAACACGTGTCACAAGAAAGGCCACTTATCCAGAGCCTGTCGTAGCAAAGTATCACAGGTCACAGAAGAGGAGGGCGCTTCATTTTCGCCAGCTCTGTCAATCGACGAAATTCAACTCTTCGAAAAAATCGATGAAATTAATTCAATGTGCGCGTTTGAAAAAAAAGTCATCACGATGTAAATTGACAGACGAGACCTGGACATGCAGTTGGATACAGGGGCACCTTGCTCAATTGTGAACGTCAAAACACTACGTGGTATCATTCCCAACTTTAAACTACAAAAAACAGCCAGACAATTTGCGAGCTACACTAAACACCGCATATCTTGTGTCGGCCGACCTCCAGTCACAGTATCTCTATGGGCAAAGCCTCACGTAGATTAAACTTATATGTTGTTGATGGAGACTTGGACACCTTATTTGGCAGACAATGGATAAGTCATTTTGTTCAGGAAATTGACTTTCCGAAGCTTTTCTCTTTAACGGAAAAACTAGATGTTGTATCTTCCACGACACCGGAGCTCTCCACGGAACAACAAAAGCGTCTTGACTTTGTAATAGCTCGGTACGAAGATAATTTCAGTGAGACCCCAGGAACCTTATCGGGACCACCAGCGTCTGTCCACTTTAAGCCCGGAGCTTCACCAATGTTCGCAAAAGCTAGAGAAATTCCTCTAGCCTTAAGAGAAGCCTACGCACAAGAAATCGACTCCAAAATTGCAGCGGGTCTCTATGAGCGCGTTGAGTTCTCTAAATGGGCTTCAACCACGCATGTCGTAACAAAAAAGAACGGGAAAATTCGTATAACAGGGAATTATAAACCAACCCTAAATCCAAGAATCATAATTGACGAACATCCGATACCTAGAGCGGAACACCTTTTTAGTAAAATGGAAGGAGCCACGATTTTCTGCCACCTTCACATAACCGACGCATACTCGCACTTACCGGTTGATAAAGAATTCGGGGAGGTGCTAACACTAAACACTCCGACACATGGGCTGATACGCCCTAAACGAGCAGTATATCTTCTTCTTCTCCGTACCGAAACCCCTTGTGGGGCATGGTGCGTTAACTCAGCCGTTTATAGGCTACTTCGAGTCAACGTTACATTGCATATAGAGGAGTGTATATAATGTTGCAAGCACTATATATTTCCGGGACTACGCCGAGATTCGATCTCCGGACCTCTAGATTACTAGCATCGTGGAGTGCGACTCAACCAGTAGCAGTATATGGCGCTGCTAATATTCCGGCCATCTGGCAACGGCGAATATAATCCGCTCTACAAGGACTTCATAACACAAGAGTATTTTTCGATGACATTATTTTACATGCAATAAATTTCGAACACCTTCTATCAACAAAACTAAATCGCTCCAAATGTGGAGTTCCTGGGACATCGAGTTGACGCCACTGGGATTCACAAATCTGACAAACACGTCGAGGCTGTTAGTAACGCACCTAAACCGAGCACAAAAGAGGAACTTCAACTCTTTCTGGGTAAAGCAACATACTATAGCGCTTTTATCCTAGATCTGACTATTAGAGATAGACCATTACGGGCTATGATACGTGACGATATCTTTCAATGGAACCGGAAGGCTGAAGAAGCGTACGAAGAGACTGCTTACATCACCTCAAGTACTGATGCCATACGATCCAAAACTGCCCCTTATTATGGCAACCGACGCCAGCAAAAATGGCGGATTTCCTCTTTGGACAGCCTATTTCGAACAATTTTAACAGGCATTACTGCAACCGACAGAGAATTATTTCACGAACTTTATTAATTTTGGTGTTTGCTAAACGATTGACCTTAGCACAACGTCCACCCACATCATTCTAATTCATTTTTTTTTTCTCAATTTTTTCAGTAATCAACAATTTCGTGCACATTTAGCATCCGAGGATCTCTCTGATCTGAATTTTGTGCAAGGATTATCAACAAAAGAGGATTCACCAACTCCAGATAGCGAGGTATGTTGTCCATTTTACTACAATAATTAAGCAACAATGCATGTGCATGAATTGTGAAGCGTAAAGGTTTTTCAAAATAATCCATTAAAAATATATTCATATCATTTCACTAATTCGATTAGTTTTTATTTCGAATTTTTATTTATTTTTATTTAAATTAGAACTTTTTAATTAAAAAATATTTACAGTCGAACTTCCCTAAACGGACACTTTTAATAACCGGACATTTCTTATAAACGGACACTTTTATTTTCCCCAACGTTTTTCCTTATATTTTACTAGAAAAATAACTTCCAATAGCCGGACACTCTCATAACCGGACACGGACAGTGCTTTTATACCCTACCCGGACAGTTCCACAAATAAAATTCGAAATTTTTGCATTACAATTGTATTTCGAGCAAAGAAGTTTTGAAATTACCGGAAAATCGGCCTTTTGCGTAAAGCAAAATTCACTTTCCGGAAATCGCTGCACAAATCTTGTTTATCTCTCCGTGTATGTGGAATTTCTTAGAGATTCAGGAGTTCAATTTATGTCGCGGCATTTAATCGTGCAGTTTTCTATTCTTTTAAAATATGAAAAAGATTAAAAAAAATTGTCTTTTGAAGAAAAAGTGAAATAGCAAGTCATTTTAGAATTCACGAAAAATAGTGTTGTCGATCTCGAAAAAAAAATTGAATTGGAAAAACACGGTTGAAATGAGACATCGTGGTTTTGAATGGATTCGCAGCGCAGTCCAAATTAGTTTTATAGAATGTTATTCCTTTGTGAAATATTCTCATAAGCGGACACTTCCAATAAGCGAACAAAATCTCAATCCCCAATGGTGTCCGCTTATGGGAAGTTCGACTGTATTTCTTTTTTTTTAATAGTTGATGATGATCATGATTTATTCTATTTATTATTTAATTACGTTATATTTTTATTTTTTTTTGTTTATTTGTTTTTTAGTTGAACGTATTTATTTGTAACTCGTATTATTCCTAAGTATTTATAATAAACAATATTCTAACAGCATGTCGTTGAAGTAATACGTGTGAATTCTGCTACTTCTACAGCAGACAACAACTCATCTGTAGCCTTTATATCTAGTGTTCCGGATACATTAATGGTTGATAGTAGAAAAACAACAACAACAACTGATACTTTTATCAAATCAGATACCGACAAAAATCATTCATTTGATAGTAACAGTAGAAAATGCTTACAATTTGAATTGATGCAAGGTAAAAAAAAGTAATGTAATTTAGCGTCTAAACACTGTATCTAAAGTGTTTAGTTTAGTTTCTTTATCTATGTGCTTTGCTCTGTACTTTTACGTATCGCTATTCTATGTATGTATTGTTTTTTTGAATTGAAATAATTGTTAATCAATTTAAATTTCTTTATCTATTGTTTTGTCCGAAATGTAAATATTGTAGTGTTTCCATGAACGATTCGAAGAAGTTGATTTCGACGATCATTTAACATTATTGGGATAATGTCAAGCAAGTTGCTTCATATATTTGAATACTTTAGAGCACTGCTTCCCTACTGGTGGTCCGTGAGAAATCCCTGGGTGGTCGGTGGTCCGCGGGGAGACTCTGGGAGACGTCTTAAAAAAAGTGATACATACATATTTTCTTGTTTCTCACTAGAGTCAAACACGCGCTCTCATCATCGTGTAACAGATTATCCAGTAAATACTTTTCTACTAGGTCTGTGATTATGGGAGGGCGATGGGTTGCTTAGATTCGTTCCTTATAGCCAAATTCCAAAATAATTTAAACTTATTATCAAAATTCGAACTCGATGGCAAAAATTCAAAGAGTTTTTCGCCCTGAACATTGTCACAAATCCGAGTCTAACGACTGAACTAAACCGTTTACTATGGATAATTTTCAGTTAGCTCTTCCAGACCAGAAGTCACAAATTCCTATGCACAAAAAAAAAATTCAGCTGTGGCAAGTTTTGGCGCGAACAAAACAATTTTTCTCCTTCTTTCAACCTGGCAAATCTTAAATCATGCTTCCTACAAGATGGTGTTAGTATAAAAATGCCATCGGTTCCGTCGGGAGTTACGGACTCCGCCGAACCTAATTTTCAATAAATCATCTTGCTCAGACTATAGCCCCAGGATTGCGTATGTATGTGTTATGCCAGGGGTGTCAAGCTCAAAGCCTGTCCTGGGCCAAATTCCCCTGTATTCAGGTTTAAGCGGGCCGCAGGATGAACATTTTAAAACTTTAAATATGACTATTTTTTTTTTTTTAATAATAATAACTTTATTTAAATTCGATTTATCACAAAAGTGGTTGATTTCTTACTCTAGAGTACAGACTAACATTCGCCTTTTCTACTATAGTGTTGTTTTCAGTAATTTAACCTATCCAATAATTCTTTTTCACATTTTTGTTTAAGCTATGATTCAAGGAAAAATTTAGTGGAAAAAACCTTGTATGTATAACATTTTATGAATATATCTTATATCTACCTTAGGACTATCTTACTGACTAAATAGGGCTCTAGCCGATAATTAGTACTGTTTTAAACAGAACAGAAATCAGATTTTATTTTATCTTTAATTGGAATTCATTGGTGGATAAGCGATATAATAAGTTCATTCTGGCTAGTGGAGCAGTTTGCTTCAAAGCTAGTAGTTCTTCTACTGATTAGCTCGTATATTGTGGCAGTTTTGCTGTATTCATGGAGTCTCCGGGTGGGATAACGAGGGTGCTTATTTAAAATTCTTTTTAAAATGCCATTCTGGGCTGTTTGGAGTTGACGCTTATACCAATTCGCACATTGGCCCCATACTGGAATGCAGTAGCTTATTATGGGCTGGATACTGCACTTATATATTAGTATTTTATTAGCATACGATAATTTAGATTTATGGTTCAATATGGGTAGTAACGAATAGGTTGCTTTTGAAACTTTCGACAGGATAGTTTCAGTGTGTTTATTAAATAATAATTTCTTATCTAGGTCAACTCCAAGATACGTGAGCTCGTCCTCCCACGGAATTTGCTGGCCACGGAAATTTAGGCTTCGGTTTGGTAGTTTAATACTACTCCTTTTTCGAGTGAAGAATATTGCCTTGGTTTTGGACCTATTTATTTTTATTTTCCATCTGTGATAGTACCGGTGAAGATCATCTAGATGTTTTTCTAACGTGGTGATGATTTTATTGGGATTTGTGGAACTGGCGAAGATACACATATCATCAGCATAAAGAGCTAGTTTGCAATCAGCGAATTGCGGAACATCAGAGGTGTATATATTGAACAGTGTGGGGCTGAGACACGAGCCTTGTGGGACTCCTGCATCGAGCCTGTAGGTGTCCGAAAGTTTGTTATCAATTTTTACAGCAGATGTCCTATCCGCGAGAAAACTTTTTATTATTTTAATTAAGTAAACTGGGAATTTAAAAGAAATCAGCTTGTGGATTAGACCATCGTGCCAAACCGTATCGAACGCTTTCTCAATATCTAACGTAACTAAGCCTACTGATTTTTTGTTTTTGAACTCACTTTTAATATGGTTACAAACACGTAGCACCTGGTGTGTTGTTGAATGTGCTGGTCGGAATCCAAATTGAAAGTCAGGAATTATGTGCTTTGACTCAATAGTTTGATTTAGTCTGGATAATATAATTCTTTCGAGAAGCTTTCCTAGGACCGGCAAGAGACTTATTGGTCTGTAGCTTGTCGCGCTTTTCGGATCTTTACCACGCTTTAGTATAGGCTGTATTATGGCATGCTTCCATGCAGTTGGGAAATAGTTGATTTTAAGACAAGAGTTAATTATGAAATTTATTAGTACTATGCATTTGTTTGGAAGATTTTTTAGCATCAAGTTGTTTATTTTATCGTGGCCTGGGGCTTTCTTAGTTTTTAGCTTCTTAATAATACGTTTTAATTCTCTAGGGCTACAAAGAAATGTACCAAGAGGCTCATTTTGAAATGTTGCGATCTTTTGAACTGATCCTTTAACTACGAATTCAGTTAAGTAACTTCTAAGATCGTCACCAACTTTATGTGATGCACTAAAATGGTTAGCAATTGCTTGCGCCTTGTCTCTACTATCAAATAAAAGAGAAGTGTTTTGCATGAGTGGAGGAATATAAGAGTCATTATTCAACATTTTTTTAACTTTCCATATTTGCTTGCCATGTTTTGGAATTGATGAGAGAAAATTGTTCCAGCGAGCATTTTTCGTTTTGGATATTTGAAGCCTAATTTTCGATGTAAGTTTATTAACTATAGATTTTAAACCAGCATGTCGAGTGCGTTGCCACTGTCTTCTAAAAGCGTTACGCAATGAGGCAAGATTCTTTATTTCAGAGTCCAGCATGCTTTGACGAGAGTTTGCATGATTTGTTGGTCTGCTTGATTTTTTAAAAGCATCTAATAATAAAGAATTGAATTTAAATATCGCATCATCAACTTGATTCGTGCTTGTTATCAAGGATAAGTCTAGGGTATAAACGTTAACTTCTTGGTCGAGATGAGTTCGAAATGCTCGCCAGTTAGTTAGATTCCGAGAAAGCGGATTTGGTTCTCTAGTATTATTTGAATTCCGACTAATATCAAAAACTACTGGAAGGTGTGGAGACGAAAGTTCGTTTAACGTAGTTGGTGTTCCGAGACATACTGTACCATTGCTTATTACTAAGTCCAAAAATGAAGGATAGCCTTTCGGGGGGTAAAAGGTTGGTTCAGAAGGAGTATTTACATAAATATTTCCCTTATTTAGCAATTTAAAAAGAATTTTGCCCGCTGGATTTGACTTTATACAGTTCCAATGTCTGTGCTTAGCATTGAAGTCTCCACAAAGAATAAAACTGTTATATGAGTTAATGATCGATTGTAAATCTTTTTCAAAAAATTTCAGTTTTGCAGTATCGACTTTAGAACAAGAAAAATATATACCAAAAATCGTTAGATTACAATCTACTAGTTTTATAGCAGAGCACTCCAAAGTGGACAGCCTTAATTCTGGTAGTGCGTAGTGTTTAATATTTTTGTTGATCAATATCGCTACACCACCACCCTTCTCTATTAATCTATCGTTTCTGTAAGTATAGTAACTACTATGGGAGAATTTATCTTGACTCTTTAACCAAGTTTCGGTTAATATGGCAATGTCGATGTTATTATTAGTTAGAAAGTCAAAAAATTCATCTGTTTTATTTCTAATGCTCTGTGCATTCCAGAGTACACATTTAATTTTATGGAGAATCAATGAATTTAAGAGCTAAGTTAACAATACAATAGTATTGATCTTTCTTAGTAAGACACTGGGAGAGTTTCTCAAAAAGTTCTATTGAGATTTCGAGCAGCTTCTCAGAAGAAAACAAGTTATTTCTAGAGTCAGTTGCGGATGAACTTGAAGCGCGTTGTGCTGCTTGGCTGTAAGTCATCGGGCGAGTTGACTTTACGATGTTAGAATCCTTGTTATAATTGTGCGTGAGCGATGTGAGTGGCGGATAATTGTTTTCGGAATTCATTGTTGTCGGTTTGTTTTGTGCAGTTGTAAGCGGTTGATGATTTTCGGCAAGTGTAGGTTGAGAAAAGTGCTTTTGTTTGGTGGTTTTGTTGCGGAGTTGTATAAATTCGTCGCGTTTGGGACATTTGATATTATTGGATGTGTGGTTCCCTCCACAATTAGCGCATTTAACTTCGCCGGTTTTGCGTGCGGGGCAGGAAGTGTGATGGTGGGCTTCGCTGCATATCATGCATTTAGCACGTAAGTGACAGTTAGTAGAACCGTGTCCGAACAGCTGACAGTTCCTGCATTGGGTGGGACCATTCTTGTTTCCAGAATAATAGTTCCACCGCACAATCGTACGATTAATGACTTTAATTTTGCGAAGATCGGCAAGTTTACTTGACCCACGGGCAATATAGATTATATAATATGCCTCCGTGTCGAATCTACGTTTGGAAGGATAGAACTTTTTCACATCCAAACAAGAAATGTTATGTTCATTTTTCAATGTCAGGGCAAACTCTTTGCAGTCTACATCGCAGTACCCCGATACTACAATTTTGAAGGGTTTTTGGTCAGATCTTCTAAATGTAAAGAAGTCAACGTTTTTGGTAATTAGATGCTTTGTTACATTTTCGTAGTCTTCGATAATTTCGAGGCGGAGCTTGACACCGGTTGAAGCGTATTGGACGGAATATCCACTTATATTAATGTCGTGCATTAAAGCATCAATATCTTGTCGCTGGGCGGTGGGAAGCACTATTGGAGGGCACTTTACCTTTTTTGTGGCCGGTTTTGACGTTTCGGTTGTTTCGCCATTTTCGGGCAGGTTAGCGAGGGGATGAAATCGATTTGAGGACATGTCGTCGACTTTCTTCAATAGTTTCACTTTGTTTCGCAGTAGGAAATCGGGGTACTCATCCTCCCTATTCCTTTTCGTGTTGGAGCTTATTTTGATTGGACACTTAGGAATCCGGGTTTAATAGATTTTGCTATATTGCGGTTTAGCGCGCTCACAGTGAAATTTCAGATCCGTCACGTTTGACAGTGACTGACTGACTGACTGACTAAATATGACTATAGAAAGCTGAATTACTCACCTCAGTCTTATGTAAATATCCATGAGGAATCACCACTTTTGAAAATGTTCTTTAAAAACAATTTAGAAACAAGAAGTTAAGACGCTGAAGTCAGTAACTACTATTCGTAATTTAATATCCGACAAATTTTGGACATATGATCAGACCTGATCATCCACAAGGTCGCCCGACACAATTTCAGGAGTCAAACATTTAACAGGGTGGCCCAATTGAACTGCAACTTTTGGCTAACTGATTTTTTTATTTATTTAATACATAATTTTGTTGAAGATACGCAACAAATATTGAAATACAATTATATTTTTAAAATTTAATTCAAATTTTCGATGTGACCACCATTAGTGTGAACTATGGCTTTGAGTCGGTTGACAAACGAATCGCACGTTGCACGAATGTGAGCAAGTGGCGGCCCGTGCCTCCTTGCACAAGATGGGCACCTTCACGGAATAAAAATCTTTTGGAAACACCTAAAATTAACGACATTTCACATAAATTTCGCATTGTATTAAATGGAACCATTAATTTCCGCTTCAATTTCACAGTTTTGCAACTATTTTTTAGATCAAGCTATTATTTTTTAATTTAGGATCATTTTGTTTGCGAATTACATAGTCTAAAACAAATCAAAAATGCTAAAAGTGCACAACAATAATGTTCATGTTCCCGAAAGTTTATTTCACATTCTAATACATATTACAATGAACACTTCAAATTCATTAATCTAATAATCATCATTACACAAGAAATATCCCAAATCCTCCCGTGAAACATGTTTTCCTACATAGCATTGAGCAATCGTTGGTTTTTTATTCATTTTGACTAGCTCATGGTAACCCCAAAAATTGTACTTTTAAATTGTCTGCGTCGTCATCATTCTCATTCTTTTTACACTGATTCCATTCGAGCTGCTATAGGCCGGCCTACCTTGTCGGTATTGAATTCGATGCCAGCGCTTCCAAAAGTTTCGTAAATTTCCAATGATTTGTTGTTGTAATTTGGTCACCGGCGCAAGTGGCCTACATTTGGACCATTTGTTTTGTCTTTATGTCGATGGTAAGTAGATTGTCAACAATACCTAAAGGTTTGGATATGCGAGTGTAATATTGCATACACATAGGCAGTTTCGATTTTGATCGTACAAAAATATCCTAAAAGCAGCTTAATTTGTTGATTAAGGCAAACACCGGAAATGTTTTTGTGCAGTGGCTCCCAAACAGTAATTGATAGATTTGATAAATTCGCGAGAGACTTGCTAGTACTGGGAAAAAACTATTAATGTGAATGATGTTCACCTAATAGTCAAAGGTAAAATTTTGTTGTACATTGTGCCCACCTTGCCCACTATGACGAGCCGCCACTGATGTGAGCCTCTGGCATTTTTGCCCATTCACGGCGAAGAGCTGCCTTCAGCGCATCAATACTCTGGTATCTTTTAGTGTTGACATGGGCCTGCAAAATCCCCCATATGGAGTAGTCCAGCGGACTCGCATCCGGTGAATGAGGAGTCCACTGTTCGGTCGAAATGAACTTTGGAACATTGTTTCTTAACCAGTCTTGGTTTGCGCGTGCTTTGTGTGACGGTGCAGAGTTTTGGTGAAATGTCCATTCTCTTTCAGTAAAATGTCTGCGTGCCCACGGCTTCAAAGCACCTTCCAAAACAACTTCTCGGTAAACGTTCGCATTCATCTTGATGCCACAATCAAAAAACATTAGCGGATATCGACCATTCGCCGTCACGGCTGTCCAAACCATCACAAACGGTGGGGATTGAGTTTTGGTGGCCATCCGGATATCTAAATTCTCGGACGACCTTTCTGTTAGGTAGACAGGATCGTTTTGTTTTAAATTGCTCAATAGGGAAATTTTTCTCATCGAAGAAAATGATATTTCGTAACTGGCCACTTTCGTGCAATCGCAATAGCTCTTTCGCCCTATCGAATCTAATTTTTTTTTGGGCTTCGGCTAGATGTTGTCCTTTTTGTATTTTGTAAGGCTTAACTTTGAGCTCCTTTTTCAATATTCGCTGAATTGTTGATTTCGAAATGTGCAGCTCAGCAGCCATTTTTCTGCCACTCCGTCGAGAATTTCGGCGAATTCGAGCCTTGCTGTTGATACAGTTTTTTTCCGGCCACCACCATATCGTTTAGCAGCACTACCAGTTTCATTGTAACGAGCTATGGTTCGAGACACGAAAGATTTGTTGATATTTAGGTGTTAAAGAGCACGAACAATTTCCACTTGCGGCTTTCCAGCCATATAGCCCAATCACACTGTTACGTTTTACTTCCATCACGGATAAAGTGTTTTTCAGAACACTCAGGCGCAAACGCTTGCGGATGCTCAAACACAACAAGGTGAACTGTCGTGGAACAAAATATGAGGGCGCTATCATTAGCGGTCACAGATTTACAGTTACCTACATTTGGTTGCAGTTCAATTGGGCCACCCTTTAGACTAAAGGCATAAATTAATTTCGGACAGATAGGTGGCTTAAACTAAAATGTGTTTGTGATGTGAAACAAACGCATGTGCCAGTAAAGCTTCCTGCACAAAAAAGGCCGCCTTAAACAAATGTACCTTAAACTACAACCAGCAAATTGTTTATAGTAAGCCGGCCCCACACCGACCGGAGTGTGGCACACACCGCGCAAAAAACCGGTTCCAAAGGTGATACCTTGGAGTCGCCCAACCACACTGCTGCACTGCTGCTGCACGATTTTTCGTATCAATCTTTTGTGCGGTGTTTGCCACACTTCGGTCGGTGTGGGGCCGGCTGTAGATATTTAGAGAAAGATTTCTAAAATGCATTCTTTGAGCTTGCATAAGCAATCTACCTCTTAACAAGTTTTAGTAAATTCTTTAGACACGAGTCTCCTATTTTTCCCCAAACGCATTTGTATTGATACATATTGTTCTGCTTCGGCCTGGCCGCCGGCCGCCCAAAACCTGAAGATGGGCCGCGAGTTTAATTAATTAATTAATTTTCAGGCTAAGTGGTCCGCAGACGTTTCTGAGTTGGGAACTACTGCTTCAGAGGCAGGGAAATTTCGTTTTTAACAAATACATAGATGCAAATTTCGGCGAAAATCGCTCATTTATGCTACTAAATGGAAAAGTTATATTTTTCTCACAAAAAGTATATTTTGTCCAAAAAAAAATCAATTGTTGGACATTATTTTTCATTCGGATTGATTTTTTAGAAGAGAGAGTTAATGAGAGTAGAGATATTGGTAAATGCAAGGAGTTCGCTGAATTACGAGCACGATGGCTACGAGTTCGTTGAATGATAAATTTGTTTTCTGCAATGCGATTTTTTCAGGAATAGTTTTTCTTGTGGTTCGGCGAGCCTCAAAATTGAAATGAACTACAATATATATATATCAGAAAGATATAAGCGTAACGATATTAGCGTGCATATACCTCAGCAGTTTCTATTCTCACTGTTGCCGTAATTACTGGGGAGGAGGAATATTCTTGTCTTTTGTTGTCTGAATTCGGGGTATGATGCAGTTTACAGCCACACTTCGTACTGAATAATAAACACGCGACGTTTTCGATGCAAAGCGTCTGTAACAGTCGTTTCACTGTGAATGTACATAATTTCTAGAGTTGTAGAAAATTTCACAACAAGAAAATATACAAAATTAGGCTTAATTGCGAATTTCAACGAAATTTCCATTATTCAAAATTAGTTTATCCGATTCTCCTGTTTTTTATTTGCGAAATTTCCGTACCTCTACTTATCATGTTATCCTTTCTGTCGGTCAACGTTATTTTTTCGTCGCAAACCTTAAGTCTTGTATGTTTTGTATACTTAGCTCAACTCCCAGACGCATTGGTTGACAACTGTTTTCCCCAGATTTTAGTTTTTATAATATTTGTTTTAGGTACTAACATTGCGTGTACTTACACATATATAAGGTATCTGCTTCGCTGCTTGTCACATTTATTTAATTTCATTCATATTTGCACGCAATTATCCTCTAACTTATTTAACCTAACTTCCCTTCAATTTAGTACCCAATCAATAATCCAACAAACACTTTCCTTCATTACAGGCCTGAGAACAACCTATAGTAGCGTCTATTCATCATCACAATCGAATATGCCGTGTTTCGAATCGCGTGTATCACCAAAAATTCGTAACAATCAAGCATCATTCCAAATCAACGCAACGATGTCCTCATCTCCGTTGTCATCATCATGCTTAGTATCAAATTTATCGGCAAACAAACCAACATTCTGGACACGGGCTCAGACATCATCGCTGGCCGCCGACACGACTCGGCAGCAGCACCAGTCTGTCATCGATCGACCTAGTTCAGTAGAAAAGAAATTCACCACAACACTAATCCATAAACCAGTGGACAAACCAAAGACTTTAGAAATTTTCATAGCGCCAGCAAAACACAAAAATAATTCGAATCATACTCAATCGCCACAGTCAATCAGACTAGAGTCAACCGCTCGAGATCGGAACGGTGCCGATCGGCATAGAGTTGAAAAGACACTTCAAATATGTCGACCGGCATGCATCTCGACTCCGAAATCATCATCAGTGGTGGATACGAATCCACGGCAAAACGATGTTCATAATTATAAATCACAAATCGATCGAAGATGGGCCGTTAATTTAAATAGTCTTAGCGAATTACTAAACACTAACCTGAACACAGATAGTAGCAGCGTCGATACTAATTACAATCAGTCCCAATCGAATCAATGATAAATTAAATCACACCGTTAGCTAAAATATGTACATCCATACAATACAGTTAGCCGATCGGAGAAAATGGCAAATGCCCACTCTCTGATAGGAAATTTGTAAAAAAAAAAAAAAAAAGATATACTGAAAATCCGATGTTGATTAAAATGTGAATGATGTCGAAAAGTGTGATGAGTTCTATGATGAATCCGCTCTCCATAGTGAAGCCGTTTCGAGGAAACAGAGTTCACCCTCTCCCTTAGATGGAAGAGACGTTGAGCAGAGTATAACCTCACAAATGCGACGGTTTACTGTTGAATATTTGAATAATATCTTTATACATATATACATTTAAAAAAATATATATATATAACAAAAACTAAAAATTAAAAATTATTATTTGTAGTTTTTAATGTAAAAAAGAGTCATGAATAGAATCCATTGAAATTCATTGCAAATAATATTATAACAATAAACCCATGTTTATATATAAACGTAAATATATCTATGTAAATTATATATATATGTATACATGAATATATATCTATTCGCAATATGAGTATGTTATGCATAAATGTAACTCACCATAATTATTTTTCACAGTTTTTTTGTGTGTATACCAGTTAATAAAACAAAATCGTATTAAAACCTAATCTGTTAAATTATTCCGATAACTTTTCGTTGTCGCATAAATATTCTATTATATTAAATCCAAACAAATACTAAAACAAAATCTCTTTTTTGGAGAAATTAAACCAACAGAAGATTAAAAAAGAACTACAAAAATAAAATCAAAAATAAAATGTCTAAAATTAAATACACGATAGTGTTTACATAAATATCCTTATTGTTTTATGAATTATTTTTCTTTTTCATAAAGTTTATTCTATACTTTTTTGTGTGTGTAAAAATTGTATAATTACAAATGTTTTCAATTTAGTTAGATTAACAACCACATTATAATTACATATTACATTGGTTTCATTCTTAAGGCAAAGTTGAATGAACCATATTATGAAATCCAATAAAAATAAATTTTTATCATTATTATTGTATTGTGTAGAGTCGATATTATATTTGTATTATCTGTAGTGTAGAATAATATTCTTTTTTGTTTTGTTAACATGAAAATTATTGATGATTAAAAAAAAATATTTGAGGTTATTGAAAATGGTGTTGTTTTATTGAAGTTTGTTTCAGAATTCGGAAAGTTACAGCCCTTCATGTGGATTTTAACTTTTAGACATTTATCATGCTTGTTATAGAGTGACCAGACGTCCCGCTCTATGTGGATTAGTCTTGACTTTCACTCTGTGTCCTCCTGTCCCTCGTTTTGTTCACAATGGTCCCCTTGCAGTTTGAAGCTTCGAAGTGTGAACACGTTTCGAAGAAGCTCGGCTTCAAGCCATGCCATGGATGGAAACTGATAGGAGAATATGCGGGGAAGGTTGTTGGATTTACCGGTTGAAGGATGGTGAACCCAGGGAAAGGGACTACAGTCTACACAGATCCGTTCATTGGGGTTAACCTTGTTCTCCCCTGAATCCCTTCTCCAGAAAACTGTATTATCGGTCGATTCTCCATCTAGAACTGAAAACGGTCAATTTGGAGGACTACTGCGGGAAAACGGGGATGTTTTTAGGGAAAAGAACTTCAAATCTTTTCATTGGGAGTGGAGTGTGTCGATTGACATGAATTTAACTGTGGCATTACGGCGGTGTAAATTCGGCTTTGTCCTATCCACTACTGAAAACGATCCGTTTGAGGCGCTGTAGCGGGAGAGTGGGGTATGTATTTGTTACTTGGGGATCAAGATCTTTAGTTATAATAAGGTATTACTAAAAACTATGGAAGAAAAGAACGTTTCCGGTTTCTATATGTTCATGCTATAAATTCGGTGGGAGATTTCACCACACCAGGACAACTTCTCGACGCATCCACGAAACGCAATTGTCATATCAATAACTCAAAAGCTTTTTCCACGTATAAATGCTCGCACTATTGGGCTTATGGAAATGAAGGGTATTTAGAGCGCCCATTTTTATAACAATATTCTTCCTAATGTAATAATGTCTAAGATTACTGACATTTTCCATACAACTCCTTACAGATTTTAACAAGAAAAGACCGTCTTCCTTCCGCAAGGCAGATCGTTTTGTCCATCATTTTAAGGAATGACCACAGTACTCTTTAGATCTAGGCAGTGGCGGAACAACTTCACTCGGGGCACTCCCGCCAACTTCTTGAGTGGGCCCTCCTACACTGAGAAAAGCAGAGTGAAATTAATCGAAAACACTCTTGAAGGTCGATCCACACTTTGCAGTCATCAGTTACAGACATTTTCCATACAACTTGACAGATTGTCAGTTAATTGACTGACTATCATAGGGAAATGACTGTGACCGATGACTAAAAAGTGTGGATCAATTAAATTAAGAACGTCGTACTTAATAGCTTTGCTAAGAGCTTCTTCGAGTCTTTGCATTCTTATATTGAGAATAGCGTTCATTTGAAGAGTTTTGAAAAAAAAAAAAACATTTTCTTGAGCGACTTAAACCTCGAGATTTTCCATCATTTTATTGTAGCTCCATTCAGGCCTGTAGAGAGGAGGGGGACGGGGTGTTTCCCTCCGGGCCCGGGATTTCATAGGGGGCCCGGATTTTACCACAAAAGTTGTGCTTCAGTGTTATTTTTACATGCAAATTGTTATTTTGAGGTCCTAAACTAAGAAACCTTCTAAGTACTGTTTCTAGCGTTTTAACAACAATACATAGCATAGTCTGCACTAGTCTTGTATATTATTGAATTTTTAGGACTAGGGGCCCGAATCATCATATTAAATTAACAAATCAACATTATCGTTTTGTAACTAAATTTCTAAATTCAATCTGCCTTCGCCTTTCGAAAGTGCATGCATAGGATTTTATACATAAACAATTAAGAAATTTCGACTTCTTCATCCAGCAGCGTAAAATTTTTCTAAAAAATTGTGTTCGAAATGAAAATAGGAGCCCTGTACAGCGACATTTTTTTCTAGAAGGATTTTTCCGGGCGGTTATTATTTTGTGTAAGTACTGCTGCTGCTAATGAATTTTTTTTCAAGATACCAACACCCAGATGTTGATTACTTAAATTGTTGAATCTTAATTTCAATCTATCTATCAGTACTCGCTAACTCGGTAACAAACACAAACGCGACCAACATTCTGGACCACTGCGAGTGTGCTAATAAATTACAGATTTGAGCTCCCCAAGCATTTCTTAGAACTGTGAACTGTATCCGCCTTGTTTTCCTAAAGCCTTTGTAAAGGTTGAGGAGGCACATATTAAATCACAGCTGTTTCCTTTGAAAAATCTTCATCTATCGAGAATGGCTGCGATAATTTCAAGGCTTTATTGATATCAAAGTTCGAATATAGGTTGGCATATTAGTTCACCAATACATAGAAGTTTTCTAAATAATTTCGTTGGGACAAGGGAATCAATAATTTTTCAATTTTTTTCTTGGGAGGACTAAATGCTAAAAGACTACCAGGCTACCAGTACCGTTTTATCCGTATCTTGTGTAAAGTGCATGACTAGGGATGTCAAAAACCGTACACGTACAGGGTGCGACAGAAAAACTTACTTATTTTAAAAAACTCCCGAGCGGTGAGTTGGATGGGTAGAGGAGTGGAAGAGAGGGAGGGAAGTCCCAAGTTTGTTTCCCATTCTAGTCAGTTGCCATCATGCGAACCTCGAGAGCTTCTTTTCTAACGGTTGCTCACTAGGAACATGTTCCAGGATTTTTTATACGAAGCCTCGAAGAAAAGAATGTTAGGGACGTGAGGTTTTAGCAAGATGGAGTCACAGCACACACATAGTACCTGGCACACTGAATTGAATGAATATTTTCGCGACCGACAACTCCTAAGAAAATCATGATGTTTTCTGAGCGAAATTTCTGAGCGAAATCCTAGCTATTCATGAAATGAATTTTGAAAGAATTTTTTCCCCGGGTTTTAACCGGATAGACAAACAACCGTCCGGGCTAAAAACAGAAAATAACCCGGTAAACCGTTCTAGAAGTACCGGTTTTCGGACTAATCGTCCGGTTTTGGACATCCCTAGGCACGACCATTAAATAATAAAGTTTTTTTTTCATCACGGATTTTAGTAACGAAACTTCATACTCGAAAGAGGTCACTTTAATGATTTTGGCTTCTGTAGAATGATTTTAGCTTCTGTAGTTCCTTAAAATTCGCCAA
Organism: Microchrysa polita; assembly: GCA_949715475.1. Taxonomy (NCBI): domain Eukaryota; kingdom Metazoa; phylum Arthropoda; class Insecta; order Diptera; family Stratiomyidae; genus Microchrysa; species Microchrysa polita. The sequence goes on along the minus strand of OX454418.1, from coordinate 81,325,844 downwards.
TCAACTCTCGAGTTATCTTAAAAATAGATTTGGAAAAAAATAAACACACATAAGTGTGACTATCCAGTCAACCCCGTTTTTTTGTGAGTTCAGTATACATATAAAAATGCTTCACGATTGGATTTAGTTTCTGTCAGTTTTCTTGGCAAGTGGCTTATCCCTGGTATCAGGTTTTTATTATTTTTATTTTTCTACAATTCGTATTTTTCTGAAAACCCATAATTTTAGCTCAGAACTTAAATCTCAAAATACACCTGTTGTACTGATGCCGGACTATAGAGACTCTCGATTAGAAAACATCCGGATTACTGAGTCTGTGCCGATTCAGTGAGGACGGCGGATTCTGAGGTGTTCCGGATTAGATGGCGGCCGGATTATAGAGATTCCACTGTACAATTTGTTTAAGGGCCGATGTCTCAAATAACAATTTTCCTTGCTTCATAATTGTGTATCGTATGAAAGAGGTGGGCCCGGAATCAATGCCCCCCGGGCCCGGATTTTCTCTCCACGGCCCTGGCTCCATTATTTCTAACAGTTCTAATGCCTTAAATGCAGAAAACAAGGATACATTTTTGGCTCGATTTTGACTTAATTTGAATATATTTTACCAAATTGCAGAGCTTTGGGGGCAGTTGTAATTGAATTCGAGCTAAAATTAACCCTAACTGTCATTGTGTGACAGTTGACAGTAGACGCATATTTTTTATCATCGCGAATAAATTACAATTTTTTACGTCTTAATAAAAGTAAATAAAAATAGTGAACATTATACAATGCCTAGCAAAACTAGAAAGAACGATGAAAAGGATAAAGAACTGCCTGAGATGATCCAGAGCCTGAAAAATTTTCCACCTATTGTTAAATCTGAAATATTGTCACATGTAAAGGATTTAAAAAATGATACATCGCCTGGTGAGGATATGATAACTTCCAAACACTTGAAAGAATTAATAAATTTTCTAATAACACAACTGTGCTATACAGTAAAACTTCGTTATAACGCTCTTCTGGGGTCTAAGCCAAAAAAGCGCTATAACCGGGAAAACGCTATAGCCGGGAAGTCCACGAAATATACTTCATAGACGCATACACCTCTTAGGTGACAAAATTTATTATTCAATTGATATACATGGAATGAGATAATAAGGAAATGTCAATCAATTGATTAATGGTTAAAAAAACAGATATTTGTTTTTGCTTTAGACTGGCAACAGACTTCAGTAATACTGAGGTTTTCAATTTATTGAAGATCCTTCCTCTATGCCCATTCTATAGGCAAAAATTGCTCGAATCTTCTTTATTTATTTATTTTTGTTCCCTGTGGTGTCGACGGATGCTGATGCAAATACGAGATCTTCAATTATACTTTCAATTGTTATTGTATGTCTTTCCCTTTTCCAGGAAATTTTACCTTTATGTGAATTAACGGAACAACTTGTGCATCATGGTTTTGTTTGTGATTATTACAATGTAAAGATAGACTACGTACTCAATGAATTTGTCAATATAATTTTTTTTAAGAAAATGGGACGGGGAAAAGAGCGTTATAACCGGTAAATAGTAACGTTATAATAAGTCGAAATTCCCTGCAATAAATGCTAATGCGACCGGGACACCCAGGAAAGCGTTATATGCGGGAGCTTTATAACGAAGTTTTACTGTATTTTCAATTCTAAGTCTAATAACTGGTCAATATCCTGATAATTTTAAAAATTCAATAGTAACTCCGATTTATAAATCAGACGGTAAACTAAATTTAAATAATTATCGACCAATATCGTTGATATCAAACATTGGCAGAATCTTTGAAAAATGCTTGAGGTCGCGTATCAATAATTTCTTCGAATACAACCATCTAATATCCGTCAATCAATTTGGGTTTCGTGGAAATAAATGTACAACTGATGCATTGTACCGAGTCACCAATATCATAAACAATGCTAGGGAAAATAATGAAAAAGTAATAGCTGTTTTCTTAGACATCAAGAAAGCGTTTGATACTGTGAACCGCGAAATTTTATGTAAGAAACTAGAACATATTGGACTAAGTAGAAACATAATTAACCTTTTGAAATCATATCTCCATGGTGATGGTCGGACCCAAAAAGTAAGAATTAGTGGTATAAATAGTGAAAAGGCTATCATTAATCACGGGACACAAGGGACTGTTTTAGGACCTATTTTATTTAATATATATGTTAATAGCTTATGTGAATTACAGGACAGGAGATTTGAGGGTCAAATTACGGCTTATGCTGATGATACTGTGGCCATATTCAAGGGATTAAGCTGGAGTAATGTACTACAAAAAGCGAATGTTGGATGTAAATTAATTTTCAATTGGTTAAATATGCATAAGCTCGCCCTTAACATTAACAAAACTTGTTTTCTAACTTTTGGAAATCAAAATGAAAGCATTCCTCCTGAACTTATATTAAGCATTAACTCGGCTAAGATTATACATAAAACAGACACAAAATACTTGGGGGTATGGATGTCAAAAACCGGGCCATAACCCGGTTTTCGGTTTTTCGCAAAGCCGGTTAGACCGTCCGGTTTTAATCGGGCCCAAAGTACCGGTTTTTCGGTTAACCGAGCCTTTTCATTGATTTGCTTAGAATTGTAGTAAAAACACACTCGTAATGGTGGTGTTCGTATCGTATGCAAAATCATGCATCTGGTGAGGAAAAACCCCAGGTTTGTTTCCCATTCTAGTCAGTCGCCATCATGCTCTAGTGTAGAGAGCAGCGGGCCTTCGCTGTCGAGAGCTTCTTTTCTAATGGTTGAATTACATATACCGCGTCAGCATCAGCATCGGCATCAGCAGAAAAATTTCAATTTAGAACACACGCATTTTTGATGACCCACATTGACAGCAGCGGCAGAAGCATTTTTCTGCTTCTGCCGCTGCTGTCATTGGGGGTCATCAAAGGCAAATGCGTGTGTTCCAAATTGAAATTTTTCTGCTAATGCCGATGCCTCTGCCGATGCTGATGCCGACGCGGGATATGTAATTCAACCATAACGGTCGCTCACGAGGCTGAATAAATTTGTTGCGACAACTCCTCCTCGACCATCTTATCCCTCGAGATTTGCTCCATGCGATTTTTTTTGTGGTTGTTTGAAGTCCCTGGCTTATGCCGATCGACAACGGACCATAGCTCACCTAAAAAGCTTTCATTCGCGACGCCATTGCTAACATACCGATTGATATGCTGCAAAGAGTGGAGACGAACCTCAAAAATCGACTTATCAGTCTATGCACAAGGGGGGTCGCCATTTAACCGATGTCATTTTCATGACTGTATGAAAAAAAATTGGAATATTGCATTCTCAAAAAGAAAGAATTAAAACAATAACTATGAAGTACCTACTTTGCCTACCTATAGTCATAAGGAGAGCGTTCAAAAATATGTTTAAGGGCTGAAATTTGAAATTTATTTTTTATAGGGGACAAGTAATAGAATTGCTGATTGAAAAATCAAGAAAATATGAAAAAATTTATGAATTTGAAAGAATTATTTTTTCCGGTTTTAACCGGATGAACACACAACCGTCCGGGTTAAAACCGGAGTAGGAAAAAACCGAAAATAAACCGGTTAACCGTTTTGAAAGTACCGGTTTTCGGACTAACCATCCGGTTTTTGACATACCTACTTGGGGGTGATAATAGATCATAATCTAGATTGGAAAAAGTATATCGTAGGACTTACAGATAAAAATGAAAATTTAGTTTCTTGCAAATATCTGGAAAATTATGAGTCTGACGTTAAAATGCGCTGAGGACAAAACAAACTACATAAAATTACCTTTGTAAAGATATCTAACACTCTAGACGTTTTCTCAGAAAAGTATACCCTAGACCCAAAAGTATAATAGTGAGTTTATATTTCGCACTGTAACTCTTGATAGAATAGACCTTCGGTCATAAGATCTTGTCCATATATTGTTAACAAAATTTATTTTATTTCTACCAAAAATTGGAATGCTCCGACCATTGACGCCCCCTCACTCCTCCTAATATTTTTCAAAAATTGAGCCAGGCAGATAAAATTTGGTGGGGTGCCTAGTCTAAGCTCCATTATGCTCTCCACCAAAAATGTATTACCATCCAATCAAAATTAAGGGTACCCTCCATACAAAGTGAACCAAATTTCTAACAAATTTCACATTTTTTCATTTCTAAATTCTATCTAAAATAGAAAAAAAAGTTATCTCTTAGAACGTCCTTATAACAGTTAACTGTAGTCTTTTGAATGTATTTCCAAAAGTTTGTACCAGTGCGTGCCTTACAAGTACGAAAAATCGGATTTGAAGGTTGCTAGTACACGTTACTCGAAATATTCACAAATAGCCTTAGAATTGGTATCACTGACCTTCAAACCCAATTTTCTGATACTTGTAGCGTACGCCTTCGTACAACCTTTTGAACATACATTCACAAGACTACATTTAACAGTTATAATGACGTTGTAAGATATAATTTTTTTTTCTATTTTACATGGAATTTAGAAGTGAAAAAATGTGAAATTTGTTAGAATTTTCGTTCACTTTGTATGGGGGATACCCTTAGTTTTGATCGGATGGTAATAATTTTTGGCGGGGAGCATAATGGAGCTTAGGCTAGGCACCCCACCAAATTTTATCTGCCTGGCTCAATTTAAAAAGAAGCTACAGGCATGCATTTTTGAAAAATTGTTAGGAGGAGTGGGGGGGGGGGGGTGTCAATGATTGGAGCCTTCCAATTTTTGATACAAATCAAATAAAACTTTGTTGTCATTATATGGACAAGATATTATGACGGTAGGTATATTCTTTCAAGAGTTACAGTGCGAAATGTAAAACTCAAAAAATGTAAATTCACTATAATACTTTTGGGTCTAAGGTATACTTGGTATACTTTTCTGCAAAATTTTCTAGAGTGTTATAAAGTGTGCGAAATAATTCACCTGACCAACTATATTTTCTTTCGTAAAAACACAAATTTGCGGATATATTCAAGTTTTTATTTTTTCTGTTATATACATAAAATTAAGACTAAAAATAAACATAAAAAGATTTCAGCGATTAACACAAACATTTTTAAAAATTAAAACAATATTTTTCAGAACGAAATAAGTGAAATGATCATTTTCACTTTCCGAACGAAACAAGTGAACTGATCAATTCACTTTCCGAAAGAAATAAATGAACTAATCATTAAAAATGAAAATTTGATTCTCCTGAACTGTAGTTTTAATTAAATTGTGGTTAGAGGGGAGCTCCTTTGGAATTAAGAACCATAACCATTCTTCGTGGCATCGAATTGATTAGATTTTGAAGAATGGACAGATTTAAATTTGCCCACTCTGTCACAATAGACTCTTTCAATTTCTTAAGAGTATCAAACTGTCTTCCATTTTTATAAACCTTGCTGGAAAGGATGCCACAAACATTTTCAATTGGATTAAGGTCCAGACTCTTAGCAGGCCACGTCAAAACCGGTATATTTCGCTCTTCGAAAAACTGTTTTGTGCGTTTGGATACGTGTATTGGAGCGTTATCCTGCTGAAAGGTCCGGGATTCCTCAAAATGAGTTTCTGCGAAGTCGATAAGAACACCGTCTAAAAGTTATACATATTTTTCGGAGTTCATACGATGATTTATGAAACATATTGGACTCTTTCCTTTGAAGCCTCTGTAATGGACCACAGGGACGGAGCTGACCGTGAAGGTCGAAACCGAGGAAAGGCTCCTGCAATGAGGACGGCGGCGGCACGAGCTGGCTGCTACGCTCAGACTCGGAGGGGGCGTGGGTTTTTGCCGCCTCATTGTCCCCGTCCATACATATTACATCGGGATTCTCGTGCCTACATGATCACAAAACAACACAGGCGGAAGGAAAAAATGTAAACTATCAGGAAAGGGAACCCTGGCATCAGCCAGCTCAGTCGCCATTTTATTTTTATTTTTTTGGCGCTCCGAGGCCAAGATGGCGGTAGGCCTCGGCCGTCTTCACCCACGAAATCCAAAATTAAGAAACCCTTCCATGAGGCGCGCGGGCCGAACAAATTTGGAGCGCCTCCCTTGGCGAAAATCGGGATGGGGTAAATCACCTCATCCGACTAGCCCACTTGGGACGGGCGGCGGGGAATTTGGCACAGATCACTTGGCGGGCATTATTCCTCCATATTCAAATTAAATAAACCCGACACCACTATTGGACAATACAGGCCACATAACACTTAGCTTGGGTTTCATTGCCATCCATCACGCGCCAATATTATGCAAGCGCACTCTAAATTCACCGCCCCGTATATCTTGCAACTCTAGATCACTTCAGCAAATTATACTTAAACGAAAAAACACGTGGTGGAAATCGAAGGCAGCGCGCGCGAGGTTGCCTCTATGGCGGCAAGAAACAGACTCCCCGTCAATCGGTTCGGAGAAAACCGCTCAGCACCGGCCCGTTCTTACATCAGCCGGTTCCCTTCCCGCCAAAATTGGCGTTCCCAATTAAATTTGCGGGCCCGAAAACAGCTGATATCGACACATAAATATCCGTTCTCGATCTGAGCGGCATTTTTCAAATTTCAATGATTTGAAAAATAAATTCAAATCACTAAAATTTCAAAAATGTGACAAAAACCGAGAATGGACATTTATGTGTCCGAACTGGCCGTTACACCTCCGAAATTACGTGATACTTTTACTTGTTTTGGATTCCTGATATCTCTATAATAATATCGATACCCATCTGGCCCGTCCAAATTGAACTTTTTCTCGTCACTGAAGATTATATTTCGCCACTCCAAGTCGCAGAATTTGTGTGTCTCTGCAAAATGTACCCTGTCAGCTTTATGCCTAGGCAGTAACTGACATTTAACGGCTCTTTTTTCATATGACACAAATGGATCCGCACTTAAAATTTGTTGCACGCGACGTTTTGAAACTGGGAGAGCCAATTCTTGGCAAATTTGAGCAGCGCTTTTGCTTTCTTTGACTGCTAGCGTTTTTATTCGTCGTTTATCGCGATTTTTCACTAGTGGCGGGCGACCACTACGAGGTTTTTTCCCATGGTTCGCTCGATCCTTTAAAAACTTTTGCACTCTAAAGTAGCTTCTCCCTATTTTCGCAGCAATTTTTCGCGGAGGCATCCCTGTTTCGCGAAATGTTGAGATTTTAACTCGATCTTCATCCGAGAGGTAACGGCTTTGAGGCATTTCTACAGAATTATGAATAATTTAAAACCTTATACTGCAAATTTCAAATGAAAACTCACTTCTTTGTAATTCGTTTCTCGATAAATAAAAATCTTGCTATAATTTACCTCCTATCGCAACTGCGTCACACGAAACAATAAATTGATAAGTTCAATTATTTCGTTCTGGAAACTGAATTACGAGAGAGGACATTTTAAGGTCAGACTAATTGTTTTCCAGATATTTGCAAAAAACTGAATGTTCACCCCTTTGCCGCCCCCTCCCCCCTAACCCATGGCGCAAATTAGTGTAACTTTTTACTGCGTATATTGAGCAGTGTATTCAACAAATCGGCATCAACAGTTTCTTTTTTTTTTATGTTTGGGTTTTGAGCTATCTGTACTAGACTATAAACCCATTTTTTACTAAACCTTAATTATATACTGTAAAGTAAACTGTCACCGCACTCGCGCACAAGAATTTATCTTATGAGAGTAGCGAGCTTTGAAAATTGTTTGTTTGTAAATAATTATGTATACAAAGAAAAGCTGCAATAAATGTATTATTATTATTATTATTTTCTACATCTACATCCTTTAAATGACCGCCCCGGGCGGCTTCGGGACGGGATCGTTCTACAGTATGATCCATTACCTTCCGCAATATTTCTGGCTGCAAACCTCTGATCTCCGCTAAAATATTTTTCTTCTATTCCTGAATCGTCCTTGGTTTGACTTGACTTTCTCCCTTAGGTATCCCCACAGAAAAAAATCTAGTGGAATTAAGTCTGGAGATCTAGCCGGCCACTTAATTGCAGATCCTCTGGAAATGACTCTTTCGCCGAAAACGTCCGTTAAATTCTCCATTGTGGCTGCAGCGGTATGGCAAGGCGCTCCATCTTGCTGAAACCACATATCTGGTCGATTTTGGACAAAAGGACGAATAACATTGTTGAGCATCTCACGATATCGTCCGTTCACAGTCAGGGCCTCTCCATTCTCGTCCTCGAAGAATACCGGACCGATGATCCTCTGCAGTAATAGCGCACCACACAGCACATTTTGCACAAAACATCTCAATTTCGTGTAGGTCTCTGGGATTTGTTGCGCTCCACGTTCTAAAATTTTGCTTTTTGACGAAGCCATTCAATAAGAAATGTGCCTCATCCGACATGACAAGGCGATGAATGAATCCTTCTTCTATGGCCAATCGCTGGAATTGAATGGCATACGCTAATCGTTGTTGGTAATCAGGAGGTTGTAAGTGCTGCGCAAATTGTGTGGGCTCGTGGAGGGCTATTAACGGTTCCTTGTTGTCGAAAACGGCGAACAATTTTGCGAATCGTTGATCTCGAAGGAGCAACTCTTACATGGAGCGGTCGTCGATACTCGCGCTGTGTCTCGACAATCGAATTAAATTAAATTCCCCGTGTAAATTTGTATTATTTGAACTTGTTGCTCAACCGTATATCTTTCTACGTTGTTTTTTTTTTCAATACTAACGCATACGCATCCTTTCCATTTTATTTTATCAATGTAATTTCATAAAAACTTGATAAATTTGAGCAACGAGAGAAGCATTCATTAGCATTCATTCATTTTTTGTTATTACGGTGTAATTACCTGGCGCATTGTTACGACTTAATTTCTAAATAAATTGTCTAATAATGATAATTTCGGCAGTAATTACCTTTTAAACATGGAGTTAAAGAATCGTTAGCAAAATTCCATTCTACCTGTCCGCATACGTACTTTTTGTGAATGAAATGGTTCAAAAATAAATTCTTTTATAAAAACTCTCTCTTAATTACCGTAACTCCTAGTGGAGCATGGTACGTTGATGACTACCGTGTGACGTGTGTAGTCATCAACTTTACAAAGACAACTGAATTCGGAGTGTGATACGGTTGTCAGCCATACCACTTCCCAGTCGCATTGTTAAGCGCTGTTTTCACGGTGGATTTGTCGTCCAACTTTTGAGCATTCAAACAAGTTGGACACCAAATCCATCGTGTAAACAGAAGTTGGACAACAAGTTTGAAGTGGAACGAGCATTCAAACAAATCCACCGTGAAAACAGAAGTTGGACAACTTGTTTGAGATGCATTGATTATAGTCCAATCGAAATATAAATATACTTTCTAATAATAAAGAATTAATGCGCCTGATTACCAATATCGGTGCGCTATCATCCAATTCTGGCGTTCCGTTGACTTTTGGAGCACGCTGTATACTCATTCGGGCATGTTTCCTTAATGTTTAAAATATTCACGGAAAAATAAAAGAAAAAGCAAATATATTTTTCCTGAACTAATACGTATTGCGAAAACTGATAACGTTTTACGACTGCTCCAACTTTCGTTGACGGTTTACACGGCCAACAAGTTGGATAGGATTTGTTTGATAGGATTTGTTTGAGAGAATATCGTACGTGTAAACAGCCTTCCAACTTGGATAAGTTTGAGGGAAAAGTTGGATTCAAACAAGTTTGATGCCATCTAAACGCGCCTTTAGTTTATTATTCTACGATAAGAATATTTCTTATCACTTTTTCTGAATAATAAACTCGCGACGAGTCGTGCCGAGTTTGGAAACTCGTTTCTCTATGAGTGTCTATTTCACAGAGTGGCGACCGAACGATCACGGCCACAGAGCACGACTTTTATAAATCCTACTTAAATCCAACCTTCCTCAACGCGTACCTACCAGGAAAGTAGTGTATGTAAACATATCTCCCATGTGTCTAGTTTATTCTTACCAAATATCAGAAAAAAATATTAAAAAATAAAAAAGTGATGCATGGTTTACACTAGTTCACTTTAAATGGGCCACCCTGTATATGCTCAGCATGACTTGGGTCTTGGGAAGTCGATTGGTCGATGTCCGTCTCTCCGTCTGTCTGTCTGTTGCGACACGTTTTACTCGGCCAATTTAAAAGCTATGAAGCTGAAATTTTGCACAAATGCTTCTTTTTGCTGCAGGCAGTTTGTATGTTTAAATCGGTCAAATTGGACAATGGGGTCATGGGGCTGCCATACAAACCCAACCCCCCATTTTGGTTCTTCTAAGAAACATTTTTTACACCAATTTCACTAAACCTTGAATTAATGTGTCTTTATCGAAGCGACTAAAATGGTACAAAAAAAAGGGACCCGTACTATGGGGCCATGCTCCCGCACCCCCAATAGAATTTTCTGAGTAAATATTTTAATTTGCCCACTTATTTCAACCAAACCCCACACAAATATTGTTTTGTCGACGCAACGGAACTTTTGTGAAGACAGAAGGAAAAGAATGGGAGGATTAAATACAAGTCGTAGGTACGCCCGAAAAAACTTTTAGCCCGAGGGGAGGGAAGGGTATCCAAATTTCGGCTGCGCCCGAAATTAACCTCGGTTTCGTTATTATTAATTTATTTAAAAAAAACGTGAAAAACGTATCTTATTGCTATAGCACTCCCTTCTATATTTTATCAAATTCAAAGATAGAACAAGTAGAACATATATGTAGGTACCGTGCGGAGCGCATCCATCCGCGGAATTTGCATACAAAACCTGTATAATTTGTGAATCATTCGCATCGTCTCAGGTTCAGATGCACTTAGAACACTTATAGTTAAGATCCGGTATACGTATGATAATGGTCTCATACATAGTGTACAATCTCGTTCATATCTGATGCTGAATATGAATGCAGAGTGAGCTCTATATCACAAATTTTTAATTAAAAATCTTCGGAAAAGCCTTTCAATTGATTGTACTTTAGAGCAGACCTCATATTTGCACCATCATCATCTCTACGAGCGTAAACATGACATGGTTTTATCAAACCGACGCTATAATTTTCAGTTAACAACTTTAACGCATTCAAAAGGGAACTACTAGTCGCAAGTAGCTCTGCAAAGAAGGTGGAGTATGCCTGCATAAAGACGTTGATGAATCTCTCATATCCTCGATGCAATGGACCAAATAATATGAGCGCACAAACAAGCAAAAATAGAATGAAACGCACAACCGAATGAATGATGCTATTCATTTCGATCATCCACTTAATGATGGTGGACAAATGTTTGATATGTGTGTGATTCGTGCGTAGTGGTCAGAGCGCAAAAGAGGGTTGTTCCCTTTAAATAGTTTCATCAAATCGAGTATATGCACTTAATTGGATTCGTCAACAACTCGCGATAATGTTATGAGGAGTATAGTAAGACTGGAAGACTCCGTCGCGATCATAAAGATGTTGATTAATATTTTTTGATTACGAACAGGATAATAGACGCATGCGGCGCAGTGCAAAAAACGCATCAAACCGAAGGCTAACTCTAATTGAGAGTATTTTGCTATTTTTATAATGCATAAATTACAGGTTGTTTAAAAAAAATACACAGCAGATGCTATTAAATTAAATTGAAAATTAAATTTACTTTATCTAGATGGAGCCAACAGAAAGATATCATTTTTTGGCCAATAGTGTTTTTATAGAAGTCTTTTTTATTTATTAAACTTTGTTTTTTTGAAATGTTGTTATTTGTTGTAAAAATTATTAAAACATTGAAAAAGCTCCTGATTTACCATTTCCCAGGAGACAAAACCAAGCCTCCATTCCGATACATCAAAGTCATAATTTGTCCAATAAGTCGACACATTGTCTGACCTTGATCTGTTGAGCTCTGAAGCCTTTATGGACCTCACCGCGTATATAGTCTCAATGCCATACGACTATTAGCTCTTAAGACCCCATTTGACCCTTTTTAATTTAAATTTGCACACATGAAATCGCGCATCAATATATCAAGCCAAGCCATATACTTTTGACTGATGATGTTGGCGGCTATGTTGATCACAACGATGATGGATTCAATGCTGACATGAATGATGATGAATGGCTGCTCTTTGGCGATCACGCCACAAATTTTATTTAAAAGAACTATTACGTACATTGTTTATCTGCATGCATTTATCTTGTACTGATACGAATGGATACATATTTCGAACCTATGACCGCGTCCACTGATTAAGAAGGTGTTTTTTTCCTGGACAGAGTACAGAGTTTCATGTTTTTGCGCATAAAATGCATTGGAGACCCATTTGTCGTATCATCCATTTTTGATCAAAGTCACGCCTGAGCTAGAAGCGGTTAAATATGCGGAAAATAGTCTTATTACGGATAACGACCGTATATGTAGTCGAGAAACGATTTATTGAGATGCATTCGTCCAAAGATGAAGTTAAGAATTTCAACACTTTATGGATAATTATGGATTTTAATTGAGATCCCTATCTATAGTGTTTTGCCACTATTGCAATTCATTCGAGGTTAATTTGTTAGGGTTAATAGAATGAACTGCACAGATATCTATGCAACACTGCAATTGCATTATAATCTTCAGGAAGCATTTTAGACAAACATAGCTGGAAGCTAACTATAAGCATCGATCATTAAAGCTTCCAATTATTATTGTATCTCACATATGCACCCAAGATGCAATGCATCCACCGATTGCATAAGAATGTGAAAATGTCATCGAAAAAGGGAAAGTCATTGATCATTTCGATCGTTACCTCTGCCATTGCACCAGCATCATCATCATCGACGTGATCTCCAGCGCAGCCCAAACGAGCAATACATCCCATCATGATTGTTGTCGTCATCATCACCATCAGTCAGTCTCCCAACTTCTTCTTCATGGAATTCTTAATCGCTTCGTCGTCGCATTATGATAGGATGCATCAAGCATGGCCTTAACTCATACAGTAATATACGTGCGGACGACTTAACATCTTCCCCGAAGACAAAAAATAATGTGATCGCATCGCGGCTGCTTTAATTTTCGTGCACTTTTACTTTTCGCATCAATATGTTTCGTGAAAAACACTTGCTTCTTGCCGCATCGTAAGAGCCAACTAGGAAAACTCTAGCGGGATCATAGGGCGGCAGAAGAGTGTGCATTGCATTGCATTTCCTATATGACCTCATTGTTGGCGAATAAACGAAGATGCGATTGTAATGTCGGCGTGAGTATGGGGCAAGGAAAATCGTTACGACACGGCACGACCTGGAAAAACACGGTCCGAATGAAATTGAGTTTTGTGTTATACTATGAACGATTACGTTATAGTTACGATCGACCTTGTTTAATTAGTAGCATATACGAATTCCACTTGAAGAACGTTAAGTTTAACTTATTAAGGGACAAACGGGAATATGGTAAAATTGTCATCTGTTAAATAAAGGAACATAGATACCTTTTCGAGCTAAATAAATTAGGGAATTCGATCGACCTAGGACTTCAAGTATAGTAGCATCATAATTTCAGCGGTACCATTAGTCACATAAAGATGTTTTTTTTTTAATTAAAACAAAATAGCCTAAGTCCAAATTTTTGTTATTTCCGAATCTGTAGAATGAAGGCAATCAAAAGGACATAAATTCAGGAACGGATTTCCCATATGGGCAACCTGGGCAACTGCCCGGGCGGCAGATTTTGAGGGCGGCAATTTTTAAAAATATCCCTTGGTTTTAAACTCTGTGAAAGGTGCATTTTGGAAACTCGAAGAGCAGTTGACATAATTAGACAAAAACTTTAATTTCATCCTCCAATTTATTCAAATTAGATATATCTGTGGTGATTATGAATAATCGCTTAAGTCGATTTAACACTTTCCCGGACACAACGTCTATAGACGTCCAATTTTGAGCATTTGACCATACAAATCGTGTCAAATTTTGGCGTTGTGTCCGGCAATGAGTTTAAACTATTATCTTAAGAGGACATAGGTTCTTTTTCCATATTACCATTATACAGTTGATGAATCTTAAATCTAAACTCTTTTTGAATAAATTTTTAATTTCTTTTTATTTTACGGAATTATTCATAAAAAAATGAAAGGAAAGGTAATTATTAATAAACAAATAATATAAAGCCTCTTCGAAAGAATTAATGCAGAAAAAACGACTTCACAGACGTGATTTTGATTGCTGGCTTCTTCAACTAGGTCGAGGTGTATATCCGAAATTTCATCAGAGGGAAGACTTTTGCAAAAGTCGTGAAAGAAAGGATCAATCATAGGAAGAAGATCCAATAGATCCTTTTTCTTTTTTACAGATATACGAACTTCCTCTGGTAGCTTAGAAATTTCAGATATACTTCCTGAATTTATACCTCTTTTTTGAATGTTTAATACTTTAAATGGTTGTTCTACATTTAGGGTTGTTTTGAAATGAACTTTTCCAAAATCATTTTTTGTGTATCTTAACCATTTAACATTTTTCCAATGAAAGTTTTCAGAATTTGCATCCCGGCTTCGCCACAATTTTGTTTTTGAATAAGAAAAGAAATCCAGGAAATCCGTTGAATCCATTTCGATTACATGAAATTGGTTTTTGACACCAACAGTTCGTACAAAATCGAACCAATCACGAGGATGAATTTTTGTGTTCGTTACTTTTTTCATTCTCTCGATTAAGGCGTGATCGGCATCACACTCCATGTGGGAATGACCTACAGTTAGAAATTTATGTTCGATAAATAGATACTGTCTTATTTGTTGTTAAGGACCTCAAAACGGTGATCTTTCGATCTCTGAAGCTGCTGGTCTTCGGGAACAAGCAGTAACCTTTCTTTATCTTTCACAAGATGGTCAGTAGTGAACGATTCGCCAGTTAGTGGCTTAATAAGCTTGAAAAGGGTACCACTTTCACCACAGTAAGCCGCACCATTTGCCTCCTTCGCTAAAGCGCTGATGTAGTTACGCTTATCACGCCTGACACTTCTCTGCACGCCTTTTTGTAGTGAACGGTATTCAGCTCGGAGTTGACTTTTGGCTGAATTATCAGCACCGGAGTTAATCTGTTCCCTAACTTTTTTGCATTCTGAGATAAGAGACCAAGTAGCATCACTGATACCTGGATCCAATCGTCCCACAGTCGCTTCGCCACACGAAATGATCTGCAGGTTCAATCGGTGCGTAGCACTGAGTAATTGTAAAGTTTCGTACTCTGGATTTGAATCTGACTCTCATGATACGATCCGAAATAGGTTTCCAGTCGATTAGGGATCGGCGTGCATTCCCCCTCAACAGTATTTCTACGCCTCGTTGCCGAGGTGTATTATCGTCTTCATTTCCATAGTTGAGCAATACAGTAGGAGAGCTTGGTGATAAAATCGCTCCCGATCCGAGCCATCGTGTTTCGCTCAGTCCTAGTACAGCGATGTTGTATGCGGTAATTTCCAGTTCGACTTCTGTGAGCCTTGTTTTATTAGACTCCCCCACATAGTGCGAACGTTCCAAAAACCTATCTTAGGCCGTTGCTTATAGCCAAAAGTCGTTGCCGTTGAATCATTCGGAGGTATCCGAGGCTCGTTTAATGTTTCGAGTGTAAAGTAAATTGCAGGTACGCGGGATACAAGCCTACATACCCTCAATAGTTAAATTCACGTTCACGAAATTGCAATTTGATTGAACAACAACTCATTTAACAGTGACTTATATACTCAATTTCACCATGAATGCATGCGAAACAACCGCTTACATAGACATTGTAACAGGACTTTCCGTAAATCTGATAAGGAATAAACGCTAAAGCCATATAAGAGCTCTCTCCGGAAAGAAAATCATTTGGAATAAGAACTTAACTCAAGATGAGGAAGACTGAATTTGTTTTGGACTTAAGGAAAAAACGCTTATGTCGATTTAGGCTGTTTCGAAATTCAGTGGTAAATGAGTCATTTGAGTTAATTTCATATTTGGAAAAGTAACTTAAGTTAATTCAAGCCAATTTTCAAAAACATATATATATTTTAGTAAGACATATGTTAAGTTAAGTCGCTTTTCCTTATGTCGGTGAGGGTCTACTTGAGATAGGCGGAAAAACCAATCGCTGTAGCTTGCTCAAACATAATCCGAAATTAACCAAATTTCGTGTAGAGGTGGAGTCGAATACGGCGAATCCAGTGAACACATTAACTCGATTTTGTCTTAAGACGACTTAAGCTGTTTTTCATAATGACCACAGATTCCAGGGCGCCCAATCGCACATTCAACTGAAATTGAAATGCGAATCTCCATCTACAAAAGTTGGGACCTAACATGCAAAATTCTTTTAGCATTCATTCCAAGTAGCATTTACTGGTGGCGCGTAGTTCAGTGAGTCTAGAAGTAGAAAGTAAGTATTTTCGCAAAGCATTGGCTTCAACTTAAACAAGGGAAGCTAGCATATACTTCAGTGCCCATTTTAATAGGAAGCCTTGAGGAGATTTTGGGTGCATAACCAGAGATCCGGAGCGGCCCAATTTTATCTTCGAGGAATAAGGATTATGGCTAACGAAATTTAGCGCAAACGTTTGAATATTGTACAAATCTTACATGTAATTAAAAGTGAAAAAAACAGGCTAAAATGACAATTCAATACTTTTTATTTGATATATCTCGGAGAGGGTTGAGTTTTAAAAAAAGTCGATCCACTCCGCTTCGACAAGCAAAAAACCGTCTTCACTCAGGGAGTTTGTTTCGCTTCGAACTTCTCCGCTCCAGATCTATGTAACAATCAAGGGATTCCTACATTAAATATTGGACATGTAATCAATACATGATTTCCCTACTGCACGACTCGTCAAATGTAAGGGTATTTGCCGTAATGTCTTGACCATTGTATAAAAAAAAAAAATTTAAAAGTCTATTGCCAAAAACTCGCTTTCGTACTAAACAACTCTCTGGGATAGACTGATCTAAAACTTGGCAACTCTAGACGCTCACCCACAAATGGATATTCTCCCATGGATTCTGTGTGTGGCCCAGTGTCCCTAGTTAGTAAAAGCAAGCACACATTTTCGAGTTTTCTATTACTACTTTATTTTCTTCCTACTTAAAATTAGCCGCGAAGCAACTGGAAAGTAGCCAGAATTTGGTTTCAGGTGGACACCTCCTCACTCGGGATATTAGAAGTGATCCATTAGCTACAATACAATTCTCAGTAAAATGTTTCTGTCGTGTGTACAGGTTTAAACAAAATCACAATTTGTAAGTTTAAATTTTCACATTTGCCTTCCGAAACAAAAAACCGAAAACTCCACTGCCAAAAACTCATTCCACATGAAAAATTTTAGTTTTCGAAGTTAGGTTATTCGTTTATGACTTCTAAAACGATCAACAATGAAAAAAAAAATCCGAAAGTGGAAAGGTATTTAGTAGTGGCGTAACGTTTCTAAAATATATTGTGTTCCAGATCCGAATGGGGGCCCCCAAACAATGTAATTTATAATTAACCAAAAGTGTTGATACCACTATTTTTGTCCGATTACATCAGAATGCAAATTTTGGACTTTTAAATAAATCCAGGACTATATTTATAGGGGGATTCGGACTATCGACAGGATTTACTAAAACCAATGAATAAGAAAATCTAAAAAAGGAAATGCAAATAACCGCATTATACACTAGTTATGGGACTTTTTTTCGGGACCAAAATATTTTCTATGGTGACTTGATTTTATAGATTCGATGGCATTTCTCATACGAATTTTATATGGAAAATTAATTGTAAACAAAAACATACACATGCTGCAACTTCGTAGTAGGGGTGTCGGAAAAATGGGGGCAATGAATACGAAATTCCAAAATTAATAAATGCTTAAAATTAATTAATCAGCAACGTTCCTGTTGCATCACTGTATACCACCAGCATCAAAATTTACACTATTGCGAAAAGTACATATAGGATTGCAATGCTAAGCGTTGTGTGGTATAAATCCGTTTAAATACAAAATTTTAAGTAGTGCATTGCGGTTGAATACTTTAACGTTTAACCAATGAAAAAGCTACAAAGTATTAAACCATACCAGCCCCAAACACTAAATTTCCTACGCCACTGCAAGCTACAACAAAAATCAAATTCTCCCCTTTATTTTCAGATATTTCGTTTCCTTCTTTTTCTTCTTCATTGACCTAACCTAACGATACAATCGAGTAAACGGGTTTAAGTTTATTTATTTAGTACAAATAGGCTATTAGGGTCTGGCAAAACACGAAAACTACAACGAAATGAAATCTCAATGAATGAAGTCTCAAATTCTGTTGAACTTATCGTCCTAATTTTGTTGCACCACAATTTGACAGTATATATTAGAATCCATCTAACTCTAAATTTTCACTCTGACCATTTGATGTACATTTTACTAAAACGAGTTTTTTTCTGCAGCAAGAAGTGCAGTCTAACTTATAAATCTAAAAATCTACGTCAAAGATTTGTGTTCATACACAACTCAGCGGAGTCCACCACACTTTATCACGATTTCGCATAGATTTGGTTTTAAATTTTGGTTGAAATCGCGTTAAGAAATCGTTGAAAATATGCTGCCAATTCGCTTTACTTATTACGGAAAAGCTGATGGATTTTTTCCGTTGAATTGACTTCAACTTTAGTGTCAAATCTGTTTGTTGATGTCATGTCATTACTTCTGTTAATGGGTGTATTCATTTCTTCTTAAGATTTCAACAATTTCCAAAAGGATTTTAATTTTTATAATTAATGCAAATTAGGACGGGACGGCCCCAGGATAACCCCGAGATGACAAGAAAACGAAAACTTTCAACTCAATACCATACGGGAAAAAATATTTTGTAGAACACCATAGTAGGCTAGTCACACATTTCTCAGAATTATAAGATTAGCATTAAGTTGCAAGTTTTTAAGAGTAAAGTAGTTTAATCAACTCTTTAACCATTAAAATTAAAATTTGATGTGAATACAAAATAACGCAGTTAAGAAGTATGTATTATCATTGACCCACTTTACTTACTACAGAGTGAAATAACTAAGTCGCACTAAAAATAGGAGTGCTTTCAATAGGCTTCAGTGGTTCTTATTGCACCGGTGAAAACACAGCTAGTAGGCTGGGGCTCTACAATCTTATATGAAATTTCGTGCTTTTAAAACATTCTCAGTCTTTAATACAAATTACTGAAAAAAATTAATGACGCACAAACAGTGGAATCATTGGTTTTGCATACGGCCTATCAGGAACGCAGTTCCTTAGCGCAATGACCTAGAAATCTACAAAAAGTCATTTCCAAATCACAGTATAAAGTTTCCCACTCTTTGTCACTACGCCTGGGGCCCCTGGTGGTTGGGGGCCCGTGTGCGACCGAACACATGGAACAACGTACGTTACGCCACTGGTATTTAGAAAACATTCTGAAGAAAATGTACAGTCGATGTAATGGATGCTGAATGTCAATGCTTTTCTAAACAATTTCGGGAAGGGCCCGGACCCCATGGACCTTCACCTGGCCCCATTCCTTGGAAGCACCATATTGTCAAGCAAACAAAAAAACATCGGTCACTCGCGTAAAAATATTAAAATTTTCTTCTTACATACTACAGCACAGCTAACGTTTTGTCCAGCATGTGTTTTCGACTAACACTACTTTCAAATTTAGCCAGTGGCGAAGGGCGGCTATTTGGTTGACTGCCCAGGGGCGCCATAGAGGCTAAATCTGGCCCTGCATAAATTTATCCATGACCCAGCGCCAGCTCTAGCTCTTACGCCGCCCCGGGCAAGTGGACAATTTGCCGCCCTTCTGTATTATACCAGGAAAATAGTATTTATGTCGTTATTTTTGTAAAAGCGATTTAAGAGTAGCTCTAAAACAAAAAATCCTGGTTACTGTGGGACTCGAATCAACGCTCTTGTAATTCAGAGAATAGTCTCTTTATCCATTGAGCCAGGCATATCAAACGCGCGGGCCCCATGCGACCCACCTAGCAGTTTTCTACGACCCGCGGCTAGGTCGAAGAAACACAATATGTATCAGCACAAAAGCGTAAAAATTTGTAGGTACTGAACTAAAGTCTAAGATACATATTTACTAAAATTCGTCAAGAAGTCAGTGGCTTATTCGAGGTTAAATTATGTATTTTAGAAATCGTTCTCTCAGTTCTACAAACAATTTGCTGACGGTTATTTGGGGTTTAAGGCGGCCTTTGTGTAGAAAAATGTTAAGCCCCTTCGACAAATTGTTTTGTCCCGAAATTCGCTTTAGAAAGAAGTCGTTGACTTTGTCTAATAGTTTTCTCACCGATTGCATTTTATTTAAATGTATTTCTTAAAAAGAAGGCCAAGCTTTAAAGACCCAGTAATTCTGTATTTAGTGAGGGCATCACATGGATGTGAACTATCGTAAACATAGCAATTTTAGCCGATTTGTCGCCTTTGAGCCAAAAGCTTCACTAGTGCATGTCTTTGTTTTAGACCACATCACAAACAAATTTTTGCCCATATTTAGCCACCTTTCTGTCCAAACTTGATTTATGACAAGTCAACCTAACAATTTTGGCTCCCAAGGTTGATTTGGATTACGTCGGTGTTTCTGGATGACCGATGCTACAATGCTCTGACTAGCTGTACAAAGTTTGGCGGAAATTAATTCACAAATAGTTTTTGATTAGTTAGATTCTTGAGAGCGATTCAGCCAAGTTCAGCAAGGCTTTTTTAGAGGGTTTGTTTAGAATTAAAAAAATAAGCCTACTATTAAATTCATTAATTATTTTCGCCATCATACCAAAAAAAAACTTAATATTAAGATGGCACACAGGAAACTGGCAGCTTTAAAACCGACGTAGGACATCGAAAATTAATGCGAAAACATTTGTTCCCCGAAAACATTCAACACATTTTCGAGAATGCTGCTCTGGAAAATGTTGTGCCAAAGGATTGTTCTCGTTTTCACTACTTGCATTTTGGAGTGGTTATTGATAACTTTCATATGCCGCAACCACACTGTGCGGGGTTTGACAAACCGCGCGGTACTAATGATCAACATTGTAGATAACATACGCCTGGCAGCGGACAAAGACGATGGGGGAATTAAATAAAAACAAATAACGTTTGTTAAATTCCCCCATCGTCTCTGTCTTCCAAACGTGTGTTGTCCACAACTTTGTTTTTTTTTTGTCTCGCACGGTTTGGCAAACCGCGGACGGTGTGGGGCCGGCATTGCACAATTCGCAGCAGATAAATTTCAGTAAGCCGGATTTCTTCGCAGACGAATTTCCGAATGGTTCAACGTCCACGGGTTATTTTCATAAATGCGGAGAATCCTTAGAGAATAAATTCAGAACTAGTCAAATTGGGAAAACCAAACTAACCAAATTCCGATATTAGCATCTTGGCAGAAACAAATTAGGCGAAAAATTCACGAAGACATCGGGCGTATTGATGCGAATCGTGGCCGTGGGTGGAAGTTATCGAAAACGACTCCAAAAACTAATAATGAAATTTTGCTCTTTGGGTATATGAGTGCTTTTTTATGCTGAGCGTTTGTGCGATTTGCCTCTTGGAAGTAAAATTGGGGGCGACTTTCACTAAGCATGTTCGGTTTTTAAATGCAGAACTTCTGTAAATTGTAGACTCATCAAATCAAAGCAGCTCAAGGACAAAACAAAACTTTCAAAAGAGAATTAATGAAACAGTTGGTAAACAAAAAAATATTTTCAATGCATTTTTTTTTAATTGGGAAGTGTTTCTTTACCTATAAAAAACATATTCCACCGTCTCTAAAAAAGGTAAAATGATTTTTGCGAGTGTCAATTATTGGTTTCCTGTCTTTTGACATTTTTTCCCTCTTTTTATTTCATTTGTATAGTTTCTATGATTTCCTTTCCACTAAATCCATTTTGATATTGATTATTTCTTTTCGGCTTTTAACAATTTTTTTTATTCGAGTGCTAGCCAAAAGCCGCCCCTAAAATTTAGAGCGGGCGCTGCTTGACCGGAGGTAGACATAATGGATTTCATTTCAAAGGGGACATCTAGCGCAAACATTTTTGGAATAATCAAATTGGGGGCCCTTTCTATGGATATTACCATTTGGGTGTATTTTTAGGGGACACTTTTTCAAGGTTATTCGATTTTAATTTTTAGGGCATTTTATTTTTGGGGTTTTTACTTGAAGATTCCGGTTTAAGATTTTGATTTTGGGATTTATGTCGATGGATATTCTGCTTTAGAATTTGTGTTAGGGGATGAATTTTTTGGGCTAAGAATTTTGTTTCGACGATTTTTTTTCATATATATTTTGGTTTGGGTGTTCTGTTTTGAAGCTTGTGTTTAGAGACTATTTTTTTTGGATTTCTACTTGTTTATCGTACTTACTCCGGTTTTGGTGGTTCTGCTTTGAAATTTGTGTTGTGGGATACTATTTTTGGGATTTTTATTTGGGGATTCAGTTTGGGATTTTGCTTAGTGGAACTTTTCCATGGATTTACCTGTTTGAGGGTTCAGTTTTAAGATTTGTATTTTCAGACCCTATTTTTAAGGATTGGAGTTTAGAATTTTGGTTCGTGAACTTTTCCCATTGATTTGGATCTGTTGCGGCATTTATGTTAAGATATTCCATTTTTAGCTTCTATTTGACGTTTCCAGTTTGGAATATTTTTTTTAACTTTTTTTCTATAAATGTATAAATGTTCGTGGTTTTGTTTTACGTTTTGTATTTGGGATTCTATCTTTTTAATTTTAACTTAAAAATTCTAGATTTAGATTTTTGTTTGGAGGGGGGGCGCATTGGGATTTGTGTTTGGGGGACTCAATTTTTGTGATTTTTACTTGAAAATTACAGTTTGGCATGTTAGTGATTTGATATCTTATCTATCCTCCATGGCAGGAAGCACGTTTAATATCTGAAACCCAAAAGAGAACCGGTTTATGCGAAATTTCATTAAGTGAAAAATTTGGTTCAAGTGAATAGGAAGTCAACAATTTGGTTTTTACACGATAATTTTCACAAGTTTTCAAATGTTCACGCTACAACAGGGTAACGCTAAAAGTTATTTGCATTTATGTAGGTATTTATCTCTGTTATAAACAGAAGTAAAACAAGAACGCTCAGGAGTCAAGAAGTTCTGCTTCTGCTAGAAGCTGATGCATACGTAATAATGTTGAAATGGAAAATTGAAAATCGAAAATTATTACAGGAAAACAATCAATTCCGTTTTGAGTATTATGTTTGACACAAAGTATTGATAGTGTTTCGCACATTTTGAACAACTTGATTTGAAGGTAAACTACGAAAAGGTAAATGCCTTAGGCTGCGGTAAACATAAACACGATTGATTAATCTGTAATTTGTTGCCTTGAAGCCACTGTCGATAAACTTTCGATAGCATACTTTAAATTAAGGTGACCAGAATCCCGAAGACTCAATGCTGTACACATGCTTGCGGAATTTGGTTTTCTGGCAAATCCTCAGCCATATTTGGATTTCTTCAAGAGGTTTTTGAGATAGTGCTACTAACACAAGAAGAGATCACAGATTCACTAAGAAAATTTCGTAATACAGTGGTACATGAGCGGCTTGAACTTGAACAATACTGCATCGTCTTATCCGGTGTGCAGTTTTGTAGGATTTTTCTCACAACCATATCGTTTACTCATCCGCTAGATCATCTTTCGGTATTACTTCACAGTATACTACTTCAATGTATTTACGTCCTGCTTCCTCGCTCTGCAGAACATTATTGTATGCTGCAGACACAACACTCGTTGAGACCTATGTTTACCGCATCCAACTTTGGTGCGGGAACGATTCTTAACGAACCTTCAATTTTGAGTTCAGCCCACAAAAAACACATGTGTCACCTATCATTCATGCACTACACGTCAGTCCAGATACCTTTGTCATTTATCACGTTTTCATACAAACAGTATATGACGATGTCCCCCTGTATCATCTACACGCCTTATTACGGATAAAGACTACAAAATCGTTGCTCATAAAGAAGACGGAATAGTTGTGTAACATATATGTTCAATGCATCGCTCGTGAAAAGTATTCATGACTTACGCAAAATGAATGAATGAAGTAGCATTCATAATGAATGAAAAATGCACATCGCAAAATAAGTCCACATGAATCCTACGTCAAAAATATTATTAAAAGTTGAAAAAATAAGGAGGAATGGCCTCAATGGAAACATGTTGACATTTTTGCAAACAACAAATATTACAAGCTACACTTATAAAAATATTTGTTGTCTGCAAAAGTGTGGTTTAGCGGTCAAGTTGTCACAGCGCATAACGCTGATGTGCTGGTATACGCCAACAATATGAATACGTAAAGAATCAGACTTGCGTTTAGATATAAAGTAAGAAGAATTTCACAAGCGTACGAATCATTTTTGAGGAGGATTGAAACATTGTATTTCCCATATGCAAGCACCCATATTGATTAATGGCATTTCCCTCAGCTGACCAGCATGTGTTTCACTTTCAATGCGTCCTATATATACAACAAGTCGACTCGTGATACATGAAGTGAAGTTTATTTTTGACTATTTAGACGATATACACTGCGCGACAAATGCTTAGGTTCACTCATATTTCCTTCCATGAAACGGTAAAATAAAAGCTTACCGGTTCAAGAAATGTTATTTTCGGAACTATTGAATATCACAAAGAAAATGAATGAACTGAATTCCCACAGGACATTTTCCTTAAATTACAGTAATTTATTTCATTCAAAGAGTCAATTTCCAGTGCGACAATTGCTTAGGTTCAGGGACGATTTTACCGTTTTACGTAATGTTTTCGCTGAAAAATATTTCAGAAAAGTATGAAAGAGGATAAATATGAAAAAGCAAGAGCATTTTTTTGTAATTTAATAGTGTGTATTTCCGCTATTTTTATTTATAATTTCATAAAGCCTTCGAGGCAGGGAATCGTGTAATGAATGCAGCACGGATATCGGTATTTTAGACCAAGCTGTCTTAATTCCATGAATTACCTCTTTTTTAGAGTCGTACTGTTTACCACTACTGTAAACCTCCCGAACAAGCCACCTCCAAATGTTTAATGACAGGGGAGATGGGCACCCAGTCTAACAAAGTCACATTTGCCTCCTCAATAAACGGTTCGCTGTATGAATTGGGGCAAGATCGTTTTGCAATATCCAAGGATCGCCTCCGTACATGACATTTATCTTAGGGATTTCCTCTCTTAAGAGCTGTTTCTAAGATGAACCCGCTTGGAGTCCTCGTAGGATGACCAAGTCGATAGTTCCATGATATGATATGGCTCCCCATACCATAACGGGACCTATTCAGGAGTGATGGCGTGACAAGTACATAGCTTCCTTCCTAATATCATGATAATAGTAGTAGAACCCATGTGCATCGTCCACACAAAACCGTTTTTCATCCGTAAATATAACCTGCCTCCATTGTGATGTCCAGTTCATGAAACTTGAGGCGAATTCCAGGCGCTGTAGGCGATGTTGCGGCGTTAACCCTTCTGTCGGCACCTACTACAATATGCATATTCTATACCCAATAGGTCTGGCTGGACCTACTGAGAAAATTTTTTTTATTTTTTAGAAAAAGTAAAATTTTTATCGGTAAAATCATTCTATCCATTGTTTACTACAATTTTCCAACAATAAAAGCATCAAAATAATTTTTGTAGATATACTGGAAACGTTTTTAAGTAGATATATTTTGAGGTGCTATTAGTACAAACGTGTTTCTCCCTTATTTTCTTCTTTTTTTGCTTCGCTATTTGCATTGTGTTTATCTAGTAGATATTTCGATCGAATTTTCTAATTCCAATATCTTTGGGTAAATATTAAGCACTTTGTTGGCAGATTTTACCTCGATATTAGTATGCAGATTTAGGGAAATAAGTGGAAAGGAATAGGGAATTTTCAAGGCAAAAATCATTTAATTCTAAATTTTTTGTAAATTTTTTGATCAAATCTGTTTAGAAAGACGTTTGCAAGTCACTCATACTTAGTCCTTACTATTACAAAGGAAATAAAACTGGGTTGAATTTCCTAGGATCAAATCTCAGTTGATTAGGTGGTGTTATAAAATGTGACGAAATTAGGCATACCCATTTTCCGAACTTCACGGCTTTTTATAGAAAAATCTCAGAAATTTTTATCGTTTATAGTTCAAATTGAGTTTAAAGGACATTATTACATCATAAATAACAGAATTTAACATTTGCACTTCTTACTTCAGGAGAAAAATGGGGGGAATAACTACAGGTCTGGTATCAAAAAGCACTATAAATTGAAAATCATCAAAAACATACTCAAAACTTCAACCGATTTTTTCAAATTTTTGCGAAATGCTTCCAAACATATTATTCTAGGATATCATGAAATATGAAGTCGCTGCGATTTCATCTTCTATGCTTTTTACACCAAAATAGAGTGCCAAAGGTCTGGCCAGACTTTCGTGCCGACAGAAGGGTTAAGGCTGTTTTTTTCTTTAACCGTAAACGTTTCAAACAAGAAGAAGATCTAAGAACTCGTTGGATGGTCCATACACTTGCTGATAACACCAAAATCTCCCGAAGCTTACGCGCAGTAAGGGGCGAATTAAAGGGTTCTCTTAAGAGACGTCGCCTTGATGCACCGCAAATCGCTTTTTTTCTGCCTCCTGCGTATCATCGGCCATAATTTTCACTATCTCGCATAAAATTATTAACAACGTTCGAGCTCCGCTGAATCCGTATTGCAATTTGTCGGTTTGAATGTCCTTCTTGCTTTAGTATGGAAATTGTCGCCTTTTCATCGGCAGAAAATTGCTTTCCTTTTGACATTATCCATTATATGACTCACAGAGTACAACGCAAAAAAAATGTTTCCACAAACACTTCTCACCAGGACGAGATAACTCTTTAAAGTAAGTGAACCTATACAATTGTAGCAGTGGAAATTGCGATTTTCATTTTAAAAAATTCCGTTAGCTATGCGAGTTGCTTGATAGAATTGCAATATTCACTAAAATAACCATTAATTGAGAGAGCATTATTTAAAAATTATTTCGGAACAGAGTATATGAACCTAAGCATTTGTCGCGCAGTGTATGTATGACGCCAATACTGGCTGGGATAGATTTCAGAAATTTCAGATTTTCAGTGATCCGGCATTTGGCTTTTCATGATGCCCGCAAAGTACCTACTTACTAGATAGACTGATAAACTGATACCTCATTGGGACGAGAATTCTTCAGCTATGGTGATAGCTTTCCAGGCACAGTTTCAATGTACCTATGGAGAGAAGTCTGAGGTGACCCTGCAGAGGTAGAAGAGTGCCATATCCTATTTGCGATGTTTTTAGAAGAGAATATGCATTCCTCCATGGTTACATTAGTGACGCCATTTTAGCGGATTCAAGGGACATATCTAATCATCAAATTTTTACCTAAAAACCCTTGCAGAGTCCTTTCTTTGTCAAGCTTTTTCCTATAGAGGCTGAAAGGGATTTTATGGAGTACAGTTTTATGATTAAAACCTCATCTTTTGACAGCTGTAATATTGAACCTTGGAAGCTGGAGCCTTGAAATGGTCACTAACTGTGGACAGCGTGGTGCTCTACATACAAGTCAGCCAAATTTCAAAATTTCACTCAAGAATTTCCAAGTTAGAGTATGTACTTACTAACTACTAATTTTAAAATACTGGAACATTTTTTGATGGTCATGAAATCGAATTCCCTTGGTGGTACTCACTTCACACGAAAGTCTCCACACCGGTTGTTGGCATTTCGCAAGCGAAAACAATGCAGTTGCACTTTATTTCATAGGAAAAAAGTATCTTCGGCAATCTATCAGTCCGCGAGTGCATATTTATCTTGAATTTTGTAAAAAAAAAAGGCTAGTCTCCACGGCAAATTTTTCATGGGAGACATAAATGCAAGTTTGTCACTCGGTGAACATAGTACATACCCTTATAGACAATTTTTGATTAGAAAACAGAAAAGTACAATTTCGGCAGCGCTGTAACTTCCGAGTGCTGATAGGTAGGACCCTGAAACTTTGAGGAGTTGTACGTCAAGCAGCTCTACAAGTGTGCCAAATTTTGGAAATTTTGATCAGTTCTCGAGTTATGGATACTGAATCGCATCTTTTGATGGCTCTGACTTCTGAACCTTGACAGCCAGAGCCTTGAAACTTTCACGTAATATCAACAGTTCGGGGCTTTACAAGTTACGAATTGTCGAGTTATGGACATTTTTCAATTAGAAAGGCAAAATTGCGATGGGGGCAGCCGAGACTTCCTTGAAATGTAAGCTCCAAGTTGGCGATTTGGAGATCGGAGACGCAAACATGTTTACGGAACAGACGGAGTTGTAAAACCCTACCCAGTGACGGCCAAAAGAAGCTTTGACCATAATGAAAGATCAAAATATTGTCAAAATACGTATGCCGCACGAGAATTACGCCCCTATCTGTTGTTTTTTCTTTTGCAAGAGAGTCAGAAAAAGGACATGAAAAATATTAAACACAAATTTCTTACTGTTGGATATACGTACTTGATTCTTTGATTTCCTAATAAGAAATGTACCGTTATCCGTCGTTGTATGTCAAAACACATATGCCGACTAATATATATGTATGGTTAGAAACCCATCCTTTTTTAATTTTCATTCTTATTTAATTGGGCAACCAACCATGCCCTTAGATATGTATGTGTACAATTTACTGTACATGCATATTTCAAATAACCCTTTTTGATCACAATGCGATGTGCATTCATTCCTTATCCTCAGACCCAGACAGGATTAACAAATTAAGCCCTCAATTTGTGTGGCATGTTTCCGAGTATGGTGTCCACAATAATCTATAGAGACATCTTCATTTGAAAGTCAGTCAGAAGATTTATTCAACTGAATTAATCAACAAAAAAAATATACATTCGGACAGCGAAAAAAATAAAAGATTTCAACAGATTTGTTGCACCACCAAAGTGCAAATCTTGATTGAAAATTTTGCGTTGCAGACAGTTGATGACAGCCAAAATCTAGAATCAATCGCAATATGTTTAAAGACAAAAGCGCATAACAAATATCCAATGCTAACAATAAATAATTAATGTCGTTTGAATAACAATCGAACTATAAGCTTGACCAAATGGTCAGATGAATAATTATGATGATTTTAATGGAGTTAGTTAAATGTAAGACATTGATTGGATTAGTTTAACTCTTGCCGTTTGTCCGAAATTTGTTGTTCCAGATCAATTAGGAACGTTAATATTTGCAAGAATTTCTTCGTTATGCATTTCATTCGACTTTAACTACGAAAAACTAATGCTAAAGTGCAATAAGGAAAAAAACTCATGGTTATTCCATTGGATCTTTTTCTTCTGTTAATATGATCCAAAGACAATCCATTAACTCATCATCCAAATTGATGGATGAAGATGACTTCTACAAACCCCTGACAGCAATTTGCATCATTAACGTTTGCTCATTTGCATCTTAGTTTTCATTTGACTTGACGTACATTTGTTGATTTGCATCAAAAATACCGACGCACAAATCGAAAAGATATTCATATAGAAGTGAGCTCAAATCCAAAACATAAATCCGTTCTGCCTATTACAGAGTTCGGTTTAAGTTGTCATCACAATTTGGATGAAATGGACTGCGACGCAATATATGCTACCATACCTACGTATTTAAGGTATTATTGGTAATCGATGCATATAAAGCATACGGGGTGCGGCCAATAATGTTTTCAACGACTACAACTACTGAGCTGGAACCAAACCATTTATACAGCAGACAGTACCTTTGCCGCCAGAGGAAGACCTCCATGACACAAATGGTATTTTAATTGATTTTCATTGTAATGAACCGTAACCGTATCGTATGATATGGTCCAAGAGGTCCAAGCCCAATGCGAGTTTTATATGCATCAGATGGGTTTTTTTTTATGAAAATACAGAAGGTCAACTTGTTGGGGTCATCAAAGGATTTTGTTGATATGGAACGTGTCGCAGCAGTGCTTTTTGTTGTCTCCATAGTAAAAGTTGTATTAGCCTTTAGAGCTGAAAAATTGCAGTTAAATTAGCGATACACAGTGGCATAGGCAAAATTCGAAAAAAATATACTATTTTTCACCAGGTTAAAAAGTAGTACATATTTTAGAGGACATGTTAGAGTATCTATACAGGGTGTCCGAAAACTGCCGCATAAACGCACCGGATTATGATTCCTCAGTTGATTTCCAGCAAAAAAGTTGTATGAACATACCCCCTCAGCTTAACCCTTTCGCTGCCACTGGCATTTAAAGATTTTTTGAAAAAATCATTTTCTTGCACGACTTAAAGCCTAATATCTCCAAAGCTAGACCAGCAAGAATAGTGAAATAAAATGATTAATACAGCCAACAAATTTACCTGTAAAATAAACCACACTAAAATCAGATAAGAGGTTTGGTTTTTACAGAGCTTCAAGGTCAAATTTGCGTGATTTTGCCCAAAAACAATCTTTTTTCCTTCTGAATTTTCTCCAACTTCTGTCAAGGTGAGGTGCTTGTACGATTCTTTTAAAAATTAGCGCATAGTCTTACGATCATATCTTTCTTAAACCCTTTTCAGACTAGCCCGCAAAATCTTGGTAGATCTCATAATCTCGAAACCTGTTCACACTATGGGTTCTTCTTCTTCTTTTCTTGAAATCATATTAATTTGATAGTTCCGTGGCAGTTCAGCTGGTTCAGCTGTAGTTTCATTGTGGCGGTTGAAAAATTTAAATCACTCAACTCCCAACCTCCGTAGTGAGCGAATCGTTTAAATTCCTTGTGTTAGTTTCTGGTGGTTTTGCGAAAAAAATAAGAAGTATTGTAGAAAGTGTTGAAAAATCTCGATGATTACATACCGAGATATTATATATAGATTATAGATAGATACTGCAAAGTGAACGATTTGCAAAAATGGACTTGCGCAAAATAATGTTACATTCAGTTACTAAAAATAAACAATTAATTAAGGTGATGGATGACAAGGCTTCCCGAAATCAGCGGAGGTTACAACTTTATAGACGGAAGCGACAACGTTATATCAATCTTCTGTTCCAGTGTTGAAAGTTGAAAGAAGTGTAATTTGCTCCATAATTACACTTCTTTCAACTTTGTCGACATATTTAACTCCTGGAAGAACGCTCTGGTCTTTGGTAACATCTACAAATCCGTAATGGTGAAATTAATTTTACAAGATTTTATTTTTCTAGACACGGACAAGTCGATTTTGGGAGTACGGCGTTCCCATGAATCGCCATTCATCGTTCTTGAAGCTAAATTTTCGAATGAATTGCGAAAAACTCCGACATCTCGACAGAATGCAAACGACATTCCGGGAAACGTTTTCTTTGAAAAAGCGAATAGCAATTGGCCTGTATGCTTTAGGGTCTTCGTCGGAATACCGCACTATTTCCAACCTATTCGGTGTTGGCGTTTCTACGGTGTGTGAAATTGTGCATAGTGTATGCGAAGAAACAGTTTTTATACTTTAAGTGTATAAAACTAGGGCTAATTTTAGCTCGAATTCAATACAATTCAATTCACACTGCCCCTAAAGATAAGATCTGCAATTGGTAAAATCTATTCACAGTATGTCGAAATCGAGCCAAAATTAACCCTAGTTTTCTGCACTTAAGGTACTAAAACTGTTAGAAATAATGGAGCTAGAATAAAATGATGTAAGAAAGAAATCATCGTTAGACTATGCGCCAATTTTTAAAAGAATCGCACAAGCACCTCACCTTGGTAGAAGTTGGAGAAAATTGAGATTGAAAAAAAAAGATTGTTTTTGGGTAAAATCACGTAAATTTGACTTTGAAGCTCTGTAAAAACCAAACTTCTTATCTGATTTTAGTGTGGTTAGTTTTATTTTACAGGTAAATTTGTTGGCTATATTAATCATTTTATTTCACTATTCTAGCTGGTCTAGCTTTGGAGATATTAGGCTTTAAGTCGTGCAAGAAAATTATTTTTTCAAAAATCTTTAAATGCCTGTTGCAGCTAAAGGGTTAAGCTGAGGGGTATGTTCCGTACAACTTTTTTGATGGAAATCAACTGAGGAATCATAATCCGGTGCGTTTATGCGGCAGTTTCCGGACGCCCTATATATGATATTTAAATCTTTTTGTTTTAATAAATTTGAAAGTTAAAGTTAAAAATTCAAATTTTTAGTAGAAAATGTCGTCTTTTGAAATATTAATATAATATATTAAATAAATTGATTTGTATTTTTTGATGGTATCACTGGATTTCAGAAAATTTTCTCTACAGGATTGGTGTTTACTCCAATTGAAGGAACAACTGCCGATGCATATGAGAAATTCACAATGAGCGGACATTTTAAGACAAACATACCTATTCTACCTATATATCTCTAGCGAATTTCGGACTTTTAGTAAGTTTACTACATCAACATGGTCTACGCGAGGTTACAGTCCAAATAGCAGCATATGTATATTCAGAAAATTCACAATGGGCAACAAATCACAATTATTTTTCTTTTTCATAGTTTTGACTTTATTTTTCGATCGTTTAGCGAACAGAGTTCCAACCGAATAGCGGAGTAATTATTGAAACACGAAAAATATTTACAATGACCAAATTATAAAAACAGTTCCTTTTCGTACAGTTCATAAATGTATTACTGGATTTTAGTAAATTGATTCCAGCGGATTGGCCAACCCCATACTATACTATTGAAACATGCGAAAAATTCACAATTATAAAAACAAATCCTTTTTAAATACTTTTGTCTATATATCCTGAACGAACTGTAAGATTTAAGCAAATCTCCACCACAATATAGGTATCAAAACATTTGGAAAATTCACAATAAACAGAATTTTAAAAATAGCCCGTTTTCACATAATTTAGCCTTTATTCTTTGAACAGATAAGCGGATTTCGGTAAATTTGTAACGTCGAATCTGCCTCTCCTCCAAACAAAAATTCACAATAGAAAAAATGTTCAAGACAGCTGTTTTTCAAGTTACACCACCGTATTGGAGCCTACACAAAATAGTTGAATAGCTAAATTTTCAACAAAAATGTTAAATGAGCCAATTTTGAAGGTATCTTTTTTTGAGCATATGTACCTTTGGCTATATGTATTTCCTCCACTGGATAGGATCCAAAACACCAGCTATTGAAATATGCATCAAATTCACATTGCTAATCTGTACCATTTTTTTTAAGTTTTCCCCATGGTTTTTCTACCTCCAAAAACCGCAAAACCACTGAAACATGCTGAATCTCCTAAACCTAAAAGGACGATAAAAATGCGCAGTTCTTTATTCACTTTGACCGGATTATGAGATTTCAGGAAATTTGTATTCGATGATTTAGATGCTTCAAAAAAATTGGGAAGACTGGTACTGGAAAAAGGGTATGTTGCTACCCATACTACCTAATACCTATCAATTGAAACGTGGTAGAAATTACGATTACTAACCAAAATTGTGAAAATAATTCTTCTCATACCTTAGTCCGCTTCTAAACAGATGTGTGGATCAGTCTCATCGGATATATCTATACCCCGAACATCCTCCACATCCTAAATTGCTTCGACCTTTGATATGAAAATAAGCACTGAACGAAAGTTGACGAAAATAACAGGCAGATCATTTGCTTTCATACGTTTCACTCCGCCTTTTTCTGTGCTTAATGACATTGATCCACAATGGCATAATTCATTTGCGTCTACTTTTGTCAATATCTCTTGAACGGATTTACGTGGTTCGGTAAATTGGACCCCTTAATGGTTTCTACTTAGAATAGCCTTAGCTGAACGCTGAACCCATCGATTTTTGGAAAAAAAATATTTTAAAAATTTCGGAAAATACTCCCCTTTTTGCATTGCAGTTTGTCTTGGGTCGGATCTTAGAACGACTGTATCTTCCGAACGGAGGCGGCTAATACTGTGAAATTTTCATTAAAATGACGTCCGCGACCTAATCTACAAGTACCACCCTTCATCGATTTTTGGTCAAAAAAATCATTTTAAAAATTTCGGAAAAGATGACCCCGTTCGCCCTTTCTCACCGCTGTACCTGTTGTTTGTTCTCATACCCGTAAACCCCCGAAGCAGAAATTTGACAGTACCTGCAGCATTTCGGCGACATCTCTTGAGCCCAGAATTATTAATTGATTTTCGCCACATTATTGGCATATTACGGTAATAGCTAAATAACCATTCAAACATGTGGAAAATTTAAAAGCAGTGCAGTTAGTGAATTTTCCCCAACACGTAAGTCGCGAAAATATAACCTAAACGAATTCGAGGCTTACAGTGAATGGGCCTCATCTTATTGCTCTTTCTGTCCTAAAAATCGGAATAAGTAGAATTGCAGAATGCAGAATATGCAAATACCGAAATTTTGGGGGCAATTCCTTCTCACATTATTTTGCATATTTCACCTGAATTGATAAGCGAAAAAAGGTAAATTCCGCTCTACACCCCTCCTACCTAATTGAAAAACCACGTCGAAGACCTGTCGAAAAGTCTGCAAAATTTGACAGCACATAAATAATTTTGTCTGTATCTCATGAATGGATTTTTCGATTTCAGTAATTCCAATTCCAGAAGCAGGATAGCTTATGAAATATCTGGAAAATTTGGAATTCACAGTCCAGACACCTATATATTAATGCATTTCATTCCCTCCTTCTTTGTCGGATTAGATTTCAAGATGATGAATGAATGTGATCATTTTAAAACGCTGATTTTTATTCACATGAACCTATATATTTCGGGCTGTTAAGCCCATCTTCAGGGTTATACAATCTGTGAATAATTTAACATTTTGATTAAAAAAATAATAAAGTTTAACTTAACTAAATATTAAAAATACCTTGTGAATTAAATTTTTAAAGTGTCAACCAATGATGGTGATTGTGACAATAAATTAATCAAAGTTATGTCAAAAAATATATGTCGATAAAACCATACAGTAACAGACAAAAGAAATATGACAATTGAGGAAACAAACAAATATAATAAATTAATTAATAAACAAACATGTGTGTAAAAATATCACAGTTAGACAGTCTTTGGCAAAATTATTTAAAGCTACTCTTAATTAAATCGTAATACACATCAGAATAATGTTTTTTATCGGTTTTTTCATTACAAACTACATTTTCATATTTAATTATTTGATTGACTTCTTGGATACGTAGCTTTGTTTTGTTACGTTGATTAACTAAAATTTTTGCATCATCAAATTTAAAGCTGTGATTATTACTGATGGCATGTTTTGCCAACAATTTTAATCAAAATGTTAAATTATTCACAGATTGTATAACCCTGAAGATGGGCTTAACAGCCCGAAATATATAGGTTCATGTGAATAAAAATCAGCGTTTTTATTTCGGCATCACTGGAGGCAATACAACATAAACACCCTCTAAAAGTGATCATTTTGTTCTGTTTTCCCTTAACGCAACGACAAATTTCTTCTTGGGGCACAATAATACATCTTCACAAACCTGAAAAATTGGCCAGTATCTCTCTCTGCTTCGATTGTAGGCTTCTGGTCAATTTATCAGGTTTGTGAAGAATAGTATAATAGAACAATAATCTATTTCAGTAAATTTCTCCATGCAACTGAAAAACTCCCACCTGTAATAACAGATTTTCTTTTACAATATACATATACGTATTGCCACTATGGCTTATTTTCAGGATAAAAGAATTGTTACGACCGAATCAGCAAAAATAGACAGGAGAAATATTCTAAAAGAGTATTTCTTATGCTTTTTAACATACAAACAAATTTGAGGACCTCAGTAGTTTTGCACCACCCTGGCGGGTGACACCATCCAAAGGTGGGGCGATACGAAATTCGCCCTGCCACATGATCGAAATACACCCTGAATAGCAAAACATTTACAATGAGTGCAGTTTTGTGAATTTGCCCCACCACATTGATCTCTAACTTCAGCTGAACGAACTATCGAATTTCAAAATGAAGAAAATTCACAGTGAGCAAAATTATGAAGAAAAATCGTTCTTACTTTCTTCTGCCTATTTTTACTCAACGGATTAGCCGTTTTCATCTGGAAAATTATGAAGGCAGCAATTTGTCCATAAGTTTGCCTATACTTCTTGATCATATAACCGTATTTCAGAAAATTATACTTATTTCACGGTCCATCGTTAATATTCCTGGAACGATTCTTAGAAACCCCTCTCAATGGCTGACAACCCCAATAACACAATAGCACTTGAAATTGTTACCCTGAAAGAATTAACGGATCTCAGTAATTCCGTCCCGTTCAGCGCGAGAGCCCCCTATTCGTACTAAAATATCTGCAAAATTGCCCAAGAAAAGAAAAGTGCCAATGTCAAAATGATTTTCCCCCTCCTTTTCGCGGATTAGTGGATTTTTCAGTATTCCCTAAACAAACATCTAAATAAGTTCTATCCTCAGTAGGAGACACAACTGGAAAATCGACCAAGAAAAATTAGCAGTGCCTTGCTGCCGCTCATTTTCTGATGCTTTTGTCTGTATCTCCTCAACACATTCGTGGAGTTCAGTAATTTTGTCGCACCCACAAATTGATCACATTTCAAAGGTGGGGCGGTACGAAGTTCGCCGGGCCAGCTTGTATATTATAAAAGAATGATTTATTTGATAATATTATTACGGAGATTTAATAATTTTAAAACTAAGTAAGGAATAAATTCGGTACAGAACTAAACCTGTAACGAAATAAAATTCGCCAATCATCAACATCTCAAAAATGGAAACCAGGAAAATTCTATTTTTATTGTGAATGAATCTTTATTTTATACTGTTAATAACGGTAAAGTGTCAGAATAATCGATGCCTCCATTTCAAAGTTATGATTTTTTGAACATCATTCACATAAACGGATTAATTTTTTATCACAACTTTGCCCATATAACAGAATATAATCAAATCATTCAATTCATATAAAATTTATACAATTTATTAAAGGATTATAAATCAAATCATTCGATTCGTATAAAATTTATACAATTTAATAAAGGATCACGGCTAAGATTCCCTGCCGAACTGCATCAAAATTCATGCCAGCGTTCTCTAGATATTTATGTCAAAGTAGCACTACTACTTTAAAATTTATATGTTTACTACTGTGCATTAAATGTCGCAAATTTTCTGTGATTTAATGGCAAAAAAATTTGTCGCGCCGCTCCTTCCCGCAAAATCAACCCCTAACAACCGTCTTAAGATATCTGAACTTTCAAAAAATTTGCCGTGCGCCTCTACATCCTTAAAAACTACTTTGATATGATTATATAGAGATGATGTCTACCTTTGTGTCCTCTCTGGGACCTTTGGGCCAATGTTTTTCCTTGGCAAAATGAGTTTGAGTCTCCTGGAATATTACAGATAAAAAAAAATGCTTCAGGTAATTTTTTCCTATTTTGAGCCCCAAATTGGTATGTTAGTGGACGTTTTCGTATAGTTTGGAATGGTCCAATGACTACTTTTGAGAATGGCGAATTGCTTCAAACTGCTAGCAATCATGTTGAAGTTTAAAATCTTGTCAAAAGGTTAAACACGTTTTAAAAGCTTAAAAGAAATGTTGCATTGACAAAAAAAGTCTTTAGTGAATTGTGAATGGCGAATTGCTAAAGGGGCCCATAGATTCAGCGATTTATCGGCCAATCAAAGCTCAAAGCTGTGGGGAAAGCACATTTTCCGGGGAAAAAGCTCATTTTCTCTTGCGAATTCGGTAGTGGAACCTAAAATATGTGCTTTCTCTACAGAAATGAGTTTTGATTGGCCGATAAACCGCTGAGTCTATTGGGCCCTTAAAACTGCTTGAATTTGTGTTTAAGCTTTTAAAAAGCTTTTAAGCTTTGTGTGTAGTTTAAGTAATTCGCAAAAGATCGAAACATCAGCCTTAAATTGCAATAATTATTACACGTAAAACGACAGTGCTATACAGATATTTCGTTAATCATGTCTATATGTAGGTACATAAGGTTTCTTTCTTGCTACATACCTTGTAGTTTTGGGCAACGAACTCCATATAAAAAAAATTAAACTCAGCTATGTTTCAAGGGGGCCACTAACCTGCACGGAATAGAGATTAGGGGAATCAAATGTAGATGGCTAATACATTTTTTTTTTGTTTTACGACTCAATTGAATTTCGCTGGAAATGAAAGTTGTGGCAAGGAAAGACAATAATCGCATATTCGAAGCTGCATGTCAGAAAGCTCATCTCACATCTCTTCATTTCATTATACCTCTTCCTCTTCTGCCATAAATTGTATGCAACCTGAAAACTTAACCCCGAATCCAAAGTGTCAACTGCTAACCTTTGAATTTCCTTGCGAACTCCGAAACGGATTTATATCGGTATAGTGTACTGCATACATAAAGTCGTACGATGTTTGGAGCCCTTCACCGAACGTCATTGAATTGGTCGCGCAACAAGAATACATTCTTATCGCAATGAGATTATTTTATTTTATTTTTTCTCCCTTGTATTTTGCATATTATTGTCGTCGAGTTTGGGCCGTGGCAATGAAGGTTTACGCTGTAAATTACTAGAGGTTGTTAGAGTCGACCAGATTATGGTCGGTCCGGTTGTGTAAGGAAAGTAAATTGGCATAAATGTATTCCCTTTCACCATGTGTGCCCGGTTGTGGAGTACAGGAACAAGACCATTTTTTTTCTGTCAGCTGGCAACTATGGGTACAATGGATCGCGGGACATAGTATCACATACAGAACACAAGAGTTCA
Source organism: Microchrysa polita (assembly GCA_949715475.1). NCBI lineage: Eukaryota > Metazoa > Arthropoda > Insecta > Diptera > Stratiomyidae > Microchrysa > Microchrysa polita. Next base: position 81,287,115 of record OX454418.1, on the reverse strand, counting down.
TATTATGGTGCGAGTGCGCGCTAATGAACCTGCACACGGAGGAGCGGTTGGATAAAACCTTTTGGATGTAACCATGGAAAGAAGATAATAATTTCCGTATAGGAAGAGTTAGGCTGGTTGGCGTCTTATTGGCGTTTTGAATATGATAGTGTTGTCGAAAGCGAATGATACCTATTTATCTCAACATTAGAACACCCAGCAACGGATTGAATGCGAAATTCATCAAACAAAACTTTATCAGTTCTAATATAAGCGCGTACTTAACAATTATCTACAGATAATCTACGAAGGTACTCACCTAATCGTTTGGCCTGTTAAAATCTCAATTTGGTAGGTTGAGTCTGTTTGTTGTTTTCTTTCAAAGCTGATATTTTATGAAAACTATTTTACGAGTCTTTTGGTAACTCTTTTTCTCCATCCAATTCCCAACAAAGTGCATAAGATCGCGCACGTCTTTTTTATTTATTGATAAACGGCAAGAGGCGTCTTGTTTGCTTGCATTCCGCACAAAGTGTACACATATCACACACACAAAATGTTTACGCTAACAATGATGACACTCTTTGCGATTACCGTTACCCAATTATCTTTACAAAATTTTACCAGCCATCCACAATGACCACATTCTAGCTGAATGTTTTAAGCGAACATAATTGTTTAACACATGTGTAAGCGCATGCAAAAACCGCGGGCACTAAGAACAGCCGCATTAGTACTTCTACATATGTATCTATATGTGCACAGGTATAATGTTCATAGAATGGATGCTGCAACATAGGTGTCAGTATCGAATAGTGTGGGCATCCAGGCGAATGATTGCTTCATCGCAAAAAGAAACATTGCATCACCATCACTGGTGCAGTGTGCCGCGGTGTTGTGGTGCCTTATCTACCACCTTGCAACTATAGCATACGGTACTTGAGTACCATTAGCATAGAGAATTTTAATTAAATCATTAGTAGTGCTTATGTAAAATCACTTCTTGGCTAGGTGTGGTGGTGTACCTTCTATCGACAAGAATGGGGACATTATGGTAATTTCGAAGGAAAGAAATTTTGTACGGCAGGTTATATGTAGGTACTTGATTAAAGGAATAAATTGTTATAGGAATTGGCAAAATATAGGTCAATTTTAAGGGCGGTGAAATGGTTGAAGAATTACCAATTAACAGTTAGAATTTTATAGTTAGATTAGACCAGACCCATAGTAACACTTCAGTAGGTGAGCTGTGAGCATATGGCAAATCCAATAATAATTCGAATATGTACAGCGAAACACAATAGATAGATAGGAGATAGAAGAAGATATTAGGTGTGTTTTTTTGGTTATCCCGTTTAGGTTTGGGTAACGAAACTTCATATAAAAAAAATGACAGGTGGATCAGCTGGCATTTTTTTTTATATGGAGTTTCGTTACCCAAACCTACACGGGATAACCAAAAAAACACACCTATTATAACTTTTCAATTTTTACTTGTAACGCCTCCGTTAAGCTAAGAAATTCATCGGCGAATGTTCGATATCTGTACTCGAATTCAACTGTGAGAATTCTATGGAATTCTAGATTTGTCGCGGACCCAAATATCGGTTGTGATTGTGAACCTGCGCAGATTCTTCTTGAAGAGGTGACATATCTACGCGATCTGGACAAGAATTTTATCCTGTCTGTCGTACATCTGGATATCCGCACATGTTGAAATCTCCCTCCATTAAACCGCACAATTTTGAGATTGGACAAGGTTTAAAGATATATTGGGAGGAGAGTAGTATATTCCCCATAGCAGAAATAACCAGCACTGCACCTTCTAGAGCGCTTATTTGGGTAAGGTATACCTAGGTAATTTACCAAATTTCCTGGATGAACACAACTTTTTTGTAGTAGAATGTTATCGGCAAATCAGTCGGTTAAATTGTCTTGCTTAGAAATACCATAAAAGCGGTTCTTCAGCGTAATTCCGTTAAGCGTTATCCAATAATGATGGTGCCCTGGTCCTCTAGTGATGGAAAGTTCTGCATAAATGGAACATTCTCAAGAAGCTCTCAGTCATCCTGGTTTTCTTTAGCTCCGTGCAATTAATTGTCGATCATACATCATTTTCATCGGTGATTAGCGTCCATTCGTTGTATACAGGGTGTCCCGCAACTGGTTAGCCATAGACCGATGGTAGACTCTACAGGATGTTTTAGGAAAAATGTCGCCAAAATTATTTCTCTAGCTTTTACCGTTAACCCTTCTGTCGGCACCTACTACAATATGCATATTATATACCCAATAGGTCTGGCTGGACCTACTGAGAAATTTTTTTTATTTTTTAGAAAAAGTGAATTTTTTATCGGTAGAATCATTCTACTCATTCTTTACAGCCATTTATAAACAATAAAAGCATTAAAATCGTTTTTGTAGATATACTGGAAGCGTTTTTAAGGAGACATATTATGAAGTGGTATTAGTACAAACATGTTTCTCCCTTATTTTCTTCTTTTTTTGCTTCTCTTCTTTGATTGCGTATCCGCACAGAAAGTTTAATCGAATTTTTCGATTCCAATATCTTTGGGGAAATATTTGGTGCTTTGTTGGTAGATTTTACCCCCATATTAGTCTGCAGGTTTGGGGAAATAGATAGAAAAAAATAGGGAATTTTCAGGCGCAAAAATCATTTCATTCTAAATTTTCCGTAAATATCTCAATTAAATTAATTTAGAAACACGTTCGTAAGTCGCCAATACTTAGTTCTTACTATTACAAAGGAAATAAAACTCATTTGAATTTCCTAGAATCAAATCTCAGTTGATTAGGTGATGTTATAAGATGTGATAAAATTGGGCATATCCAATTTCCGAACTTCAGGGCTTTTTAAAACAAAATCTCAGAAAATTTTATGGTTTATCGTACAAATTGAATTTTAATAACATCATTACATCATAAATAAGAGAATTTAATATTTTCACTTTTCACCTCAAGACAAAAATGGGGGGGAAAAACTATAGGTCTGGCCAGACCTATTGGGTATCAAAAAGCACTATAAATTGAAAATCATCAAAAACATACTCAAAACTTCAACCGATTTTTTCAAATTTTTGCAAAATGCTTCTAAACATATTATTCTAGGATATCATGAAATATGAAATCGCTGCGATTTCATCTTCTATACTATTTTAACCAAAATATAGTGCCAAAGGTCTGGCCAGACCTTTGTGTCGACAGAAGGGTTAAGGAGTAATTGCCTTTTTTGTGATTCTTGTCAAAAAACACGACTTTTTTCAAAAACCTCCTATTTTCTAGCTTCCACTTTAGCCAAATCAATGTTTTTCATATTCGTCTGAAAGTACACAAAATTTCCAATAAAGGGACTTATCGGACCTTTCGAACGATATCGTATCTTCCGAGATACGACGTTTTGATTTTTGAAGAAATGTCAATTTCAATTTTTAATGTCAAAATTAAACCCAAATTTCGTAACGGTACATTGTAGTGGCAAATCTGCAAAGTTGACAAAAGTTGGCGTAGTATCTTAGCTTTCGAATGGCATATAAGAATAAAGTACAGATTCATCCAGTTTCTGAATAATACGTATAAATGAAAAAAAAACCATAGTCTGCAAATGTACCAAACCGACTTCAATCTTGAAAAGGAAGTAAAATTTTAACATCAAGCATAGACTTGGTTGTTATGCATTATGGAAAAATACTTTTCGCTACTGTTGTAGATGCTACTTTATTAATTATAACGGTAAGTATAAACAAATTTGTTTTATGTGTTGAATTATTTATACGAAGGTTCGCTGTGTACACATTAATATTGTGAGAGTATTTTTAATTTTCATCGTCTAAGGTCCTTTTATGTCCTTTTTTAGAGTTTTCTGATCCGATTTTTCTTTTTTTACATTTTACAATTTAATGCTAGAATCTTAGATTCTAAAAAAGGTAGTGGCAACTTGGAAAGATACAGATGATAAGTTACGGGAAACACGAAAATTGTCCATTCAAACGCGATTTATTCCGTTGAGGGTACTTGAAATAGGAATTAAACACCGGATATGTAATGTATTCGACGTCCCCTTTGATATGATTCCCCGCATGCCGACCTCCAGTCAAGGATTAAATAGTGTCCTTTTTGGGACCTTTCTGATCAAATTTATTTTAGCAAAATGAGTTTTAGATTCCTGGGACCCCACTGATTTAAGACCAAGAAAAAAATAGCCTTACTGTATTTTTTTTCTATTGGAAATGCTTATATGACTGAACTATTTCCACGTAAAAGCAAGATTTCATCCTTTTACGGACTATGTTTTTTTCCCTTTTACACATATTATTCACAAACTGGATGATTCTGTGTTTTATTCTTATATGCCGTTCGAAAGCTTAGGAATTGGGCCAACTTTTGTGAACTTTGCAGATTTGCCACTTCAATGTATCGTTACGAAATTTGGGTTTAATTTTGACATTAAAAGTTGAAATTGACATTTCTGCAAAATTCAAAACGTCGTATTTCCGAAGATACGAAACGGTTCGAAACGTTCGATAAGTCCTTTTATTGGAAATTTTGTGTACTTTCAGAAGAATATGAAAAACATTGATTTAGTTAAAGTGGAAGCTAGAAAATAGGAGTTTTTCGAAAAAACTCGTGTTTTTTTAAAAGAATCACAAAAAAGGCAATTACTCCTTAACGGTGAAAGCTAGAGAAATAATTTTGGCGACATTTTTCCTAAAACATCCTGTAGAGTCTACCATTGGTCTATGGCTAACTAGTTGCGGGACACCCTGTATATGCTGTACGAAAAGCAGTGGCGGAACGTTTCTAAAATACACTCGCAATCAGTATCATAGTTCGCAAAGTGATAACGTGATAAGCGATATTTTCTTCAGACATGGTGATAATATTTTCAGTAGCCTGCTTGTTCTTTCAATAATACCAGGTCTCAGATCCAGTGTCCCATTATTTTATTACAAGAACTCTTAAAAACAGTACAAATGTGAAAGTCATTACTATAGTTCCAGAGAAAATGAAACACAAAATAACGGTTAAAAAAGATAATTTTACATTGGAAAAGGTGGCTAATAATACGATGAACTTCCGTTAAGTGATTTTAGCTAAAAAAAAATATCCGGGATAGAATTGTATAGGTTTTGAAGGTAATTCAAGCTCCCCTATTCGCTTGTGTTTTTAAATTGTCGTGTAACGGTATAGATCCTTGTCATCTATTCCCAAACTCTTTTGATGATATTTAGATCTAGCGAGTATGGTGATCATTCCATAACGTTGATGATTGGTCTTGAAACCATCTTTTATCAGCTTTGCTTCATGAATGGTTTCAAACAGTTTTCTATGCAACAAGAAGTGCATTCTAGCTTCTAAATGTAAAAATCTACGTCAAAAATGTGTGTTCGTAAAAAAAAGTTAAAAAAAAAACTCATAAAAGGCTGATAACGTGGACAGAACGGATAAACGAGCCGATTGCAGGTTAGACAGCCTCTACTCTAAACGTGACATTTATTTTCAAAGATGTGTATCGGATGCACTCAAGCGGAGTTCACAACGCTTAACCACAATTTGGTTTGGGATTTTGGTTGAAATCATTGAAAATGTGTGGGAAATCCGCTTTACTTCTTACGAAAAATATGGTGAATTTTTTATGTTGGTTGGATTTCATCTTTTGTACCAGAGCTGTTTAGCCATTATTTCTGTTAATGGGTGCATCTTTCTTTTCTTCTACGTTTGTAGCAACATTGAATATTATGCTGAAAAACAGGGTGAGCCCAGGACACCACATTAGAGATGACAAAAAAAAATAAGACTTGTTGACAAAACAGAATAACAATAGAAACAAGGAAGTATGTATTTTTATGGATTATTACTTAGTATAAAGTAGAATTACTATTTCGCTCAAAGAAATACGAGCGCTCTAATAGCTTCCAATCGTTCTGATTGCACCGATTTAAAGGCTTTCGGTGAAAACTCAAGTAGTAGGCTGGGCTTCAACGCTTTTATATGAAATTTCATGCTTTTGCTTGCAGTCTTCAATACCAATTAGTAAAATATAAAAATCAATGATATAAAAAGGGGCAAACTTTGGTTTGCTTAAGACCTTCCTTGGTAACAAGGATTCAATTACCTTGAAATCTACAAAAGTTGAGTTGAGTTTAAGGCCAAAACTCACAGCCCTTGTATAGCACAGGAGGAGAAACTTTCTATTTACCTCCGTTTATACCGGCCTTCTTTGGGAGAGTTTTGGAATGATTCGATAAGTATTTCTAGAAAGCACTCCTTTTCAGTACTTCTGAAGGAATAATTTCTGAGGACTTCTAGAAAGTCCTTTTTGGCAGTACTTTGGAATAAAATAGAAAAGCCTTCTAAGGATAGAAAATATGCCTTCTTTTCACCCTACTTAATATCTACCATTTTCCAAACGTCCTTCCGAGAAGGCATTTATGGAGAGTGGAACTGTAGAACATCTCAGTAAGATTCTTTCCTATTTTCTCTTGAAATTTTCATTTTCAATTTTCAATTGTGACATCCAATTTCCACGATCTTAACTTTTTTTGTTGTTGAGGTGTAGAGATCAACAGCAGCGTTTTGGATAGAGCTTATAAGCACAAAAATGGGATGTTTAAACCCGCTCTCCTAACGTTAGCTTACATCCGACTTACGACTGCGTGCTTTTAGTATGTTTTCCACCAACTACCCCTTATAAATCCATAAAATAAAAAACCGCCCCCCTTCCAATTTTCCACAATGTTAGTCTTTATTCTTATAAATGGAGAAAATTAAATTCGGAAGCTTGATTTAAGCTCTTCAACTTTTGATTGATTGAAGAACAGACAACGGAAAGTAACGGGTCGTCCAACTAGAATGCACGATGTTAATCGTGTGACACCTTAACGGTAAGTTTCTCGCCCAACTTTATTAGACATTTCTTTGTTTGGCAAATTCAACCATGGAGAAGTACACAATTGAGCAGCGCGTTAAGGTCGTTGAAGCCTTTTACGAAAATGGATTTTTTTGGTCAACATAATCGACCAAATGCTTTCTTGTGGCTAGAAATCGAGGATATGGACCTGGACAATATGTGGTTCCAACAGAATGGGACCACTTGCCACACAGCTAATGACTCTTTTGCACGAGAAATTCAATGGCCGTGTTATTTCTCGTCTTGGCGATGTTAATTGGCCAAGATCATGTGATTTGACAGCGTTGGACTTCTTTCTCTGGCGATATTTAAAAAAAAAAGTGTGCGCCAATAAGCCAAAAACAATTAAAGAGCTAAAGGATGAGATAATTCAGCACATTAACGATATTCAACCTCAATTATGTCTCAGAGTCATTGAAAATATGGATCATCGGATAGAAGTATGCCACGGTAGCCATGGCAAGCATTTGGCCGATATTTTGATTCACACATAATTGCCATAGATCTTTCTATCATAATAAAAAAAATTTTAGATAATTCTCTAACAAAAAATTTTGTTTTATTAACATAACAATTAACTTCGTGCGTTCACGGTGGACCACCCTTTATATTAAAAGAAAGTAAATTTAATACTGTACAAATTTGACTTGAACTAAACAAGTGAGGAGATAAGGTTTTTTTTTCAACAATTTTCGGATTTCAAAATGCTATATCGAGGGAACCGTAAAAAAACCGCCATCCGACATATGTATGTTAGAACAAATTTATGGGAAATAAATTAAATTAATATTTGCATACAAATAAATTCAGTTTTCACCGTTTTCGAGATATTACCGAGATAAAGGTAAAAACCCCCAAAACTAAATCCTTTAGCAGAGCCAGTGAAATAAAAAAAAAACCATTTGTGACTTTTATGAAACTATATCGGAAGAACTGTTATTAATTTTGCATAAGTAAGTATGAACAAATATGTAGAATATTACTTTTGCTTACAATTCTTTTCTCAAAGATTCACCACTTTCGAGATAAAGCCCAAAACCCCCAAAATTGCACCTTTAAGCTTCCTCCCCACGTTAGCTCACCTCTCAGGACCGACTGATTTTAATATGTTTACCTTCTAAATACTACCCCCAAAAAAAAACCCGAAGAAAAAACCCCTCACCCCAGGGGCGGCGCATAAGGGCCCGCAGGGCCCGCGTGGCGGGGGGGCCCACGGGATTTAGGGGCCCAAATGCCACATGAAAGATTTCTGGAACCATAAAAATAGCACGACTATACGAATAAAATATTCCGGCGTAGATATTTTTTGTAGACAAGTCGAAGTCAGAACAAATGCTCAATTTGCTGTTCCTCATTCCCCATAGGTCCCTTAGATAAGCCTCGTCGCTCAAAACATTTCATATTGTTTTAACATTTTTGAAAGTTCATCAGGCAATCTATATCCTCAGATTTTAGCCTTAAAAATCTTCTGTGTGAAAAAAGTTCCTTTTTATTTTATTATTTTATTATTCATAGTGAAGGAAAACTTTGACCTTCTTTCATAATTCACTTGAAAAAAAAAAGCTCAAAAACAGTGCATTTTCCATAAATACATATACACAATGAAAACACATGTTTTTGTGTAAAGATAAGTCAAACTTTCAAAATTGTTCTGCTTAATTTACTCTAAATTTATTAAAAATAAGATGTCGGTTTTCGGCTCTATGAACATCTGATAAACCTCCATCATGGAATAAATTTGATCCTGGTATGCCTGTTGTATTTGTTGTAACTGTAGCTGCGGTTTGTAATCCGACCCACCCAATTCCTTCCAAGTACCATATGGCAATAACGATCCTTTAGGTCCCTCTGCAAATAGACTCTCTTAACCTTCCGGCGGGCGCAATACTAATCGTAACACGATCGGGCGCAATGCATCTGACAGATTAAGTGCTGAAAAAGGGATGAAACTAAGTTTCTGTATATTTTAGACTCGTATTTATTGTTGCATTGTCTTTTTGAAACAGTTCTACGTAATTTTAGAAACAAAACTGGCTCACAAAGTTTGATACCCTTCACATTTTAAATGTTCTAAGAATATTCCGCTTTCAATAGCTTCAATATTTAAAAAACCTCCAACAACTCGACCGCTTAAAAAAAGTGAGCTTATTTTACTAAAAACACACTTTTGAACGATTTGGTGAACCTTAAAGTCAACACAACGTTATTACGCAATGTGAAGAGTATCACATGTGGAAATTTTCATAGAAAAGGAGAAAATAACACAATCGGGCGCAATACATCTGAGAGATTATTTCATCCCCTCCCGCCCCTCAGACATATGGTAGATAGAAACTGAAAACTGCTTTGGATAGTTGATCGATAAAGATTAAGCTACTGTGAGTTTCAGATCTCTCCCTTTTCGTATTGCTGATTGGCGCAACAAAAACTGGCCACTTAATCTGTCAGATTCATTGCGCCCGCCCGAAGGTTAAAACATTTTTGAAGATATAACCTTCTCTATTGGATCTTTAGACCGGACTTAATTCCTGTCCACTTTGAACATCAAATGCAAACACGAACAAAATAGTTCAAACTAATTAGTACGGCCTGTATATGACCGCTTATATACCGGAGCAAAGATAAAAAGTTTTAGACAAATTTAAATTATTTTTGGACGGCATATACGGGCTGCACTAACTAATCGAAACTAAATTTAGTCCCGCTCGCAACAGATGGCGAGGTGCTTACCAATCCATAATGCCTAGCCAACCGACTGTCTCTGAAATTTATCCAGGAAGAGCGAAGTGGTCTTGTTACTGGAATGATATCGTTTTCGATTTTCGTTTCGCTACAAAGTTTATATGAAATTCCTGGTTAGTAAAAACGCGAGATTAACAAATTCCAATCATAATATTGTCCAAATAATCGAAATGTCAGATAAACCATTTCTAAACATCTGCACATTCCACAACCAATTCGAATAAAAAGAAGAAGAAGAAAGTTAATACGCGAACTAGACTAGGACGGTATATTCACCCTATGGAAAAGGTACTATCTCCAAAAATGCTTTAAGATAGTTTAAATTAAGAGCCGATATATAAGCGCTCTATGTCTTGAAATACTAAAATATTTAATCTTGCTAGCGGTATATACGCGGTCATTAGGGTTCTGGTACTGAGGCCACATTTGGTTTGAATGGAGTCTTGCTAGGGGTTTCAGGCTGTGCTACGGCGTCTAACATCTGGAATAAGACCTACTAGTATCGTGGAGAAATTACCGAACTGGCTGGGCCCACGAACGTGATGTGAGAGTTTATGCTAAACTTGTAGGAAACTGAGGTTTTCAACGAAATAGAGGACATGTAAATTTTGTGATTTTGGCAATCGTATGTAACAGAGACTTTTCTAAAATACATTTTAGACACTGAGAGAAAATACACGTTCTGTAATCAAGAATGTTTGTTCTTAAATCTTAACGTTTACATTTAACACTAAACAATCTTAAAACAACTCTGTTTCGCTTTAATTGAGTACAAAACTGTTATATTCATATTTAAAGACAACATTTTCTTGGTTTAAGTACGCCCAGAGTTAAAACAGAGCAGATTGCTGTGTTGAATTTAATAATTAAGAACAAACGTTGTGGATTACGTCTTCAAATCGTGGGCCCCCGTGGTCGAATCCCACTGTAGACGGGTAATGTTTTATGCTTTTCGGAGCGTAATGAGGTTAATTTAATGTTTTGCATCACTAATAGTGTAGTCTGGCTGGTCGAGCGGTTAGTGCGCGCACCTTCGGTGCACAGGCTCATGAGTTCGAATCTCACCGTGTTCCATTGTGTTTTTCGAGCTCACGAGCTTGTGACAGACTATGATCTCACTCAGATGTTAAACGAGTACCCATTTATGGGGATAAATAACACTGCTGAGCGTGATGCTGATCTAATTACCTCATCAAAAAGCAGATAAGATCTTGGAAATAGGATGTCACTAACACATCCTGCGGCCTTAGTCCAATGTTGGATTGTCGCGCCTGTTATTTTTATCACTAATAGTGCCAATGCTGGGCTGCGTGAACCTTTTCATAAAAAAAAAACGATTGATGAAATCAATAATTTACTGAACTTACAACAAGAACGCCATTCTCAATATAAGAAGGCAAAGAGAAAAAACAAACCCTTAGCAAAGTTATTTCTTAATTTTAGTAAAAACACTCATCAAAAAGAGCTGATTTAAGCGTGTTTTCGATTGATGCACACTGCTTTTCTCTCAGTGTTGGGGCGCCCAATCAAGAAGTCGGCGGGAGGGCCCCGAGTGAAGTTGTTCCGCCACTGCCTCACCCCCTTCGATGTTCTCTACAATGTCTGTACAATGTTGATTCGACTCAATGTTTGCTGCAAATTCCAAGGTTCTAACTATCCGCGTTCGGAACTTACACCCGCCCAAATATCTGATTTAAAGTGTAAAGTTTGACCCGTCTCTGATCTAGATTTTTAAAAAATCCCACCAGAGCCAGACAGAAAGACGGGTAAGTGGAAGCCCTATATCATTCAAGAAATCACTAAAAGGCAAAAATAGGTTGCCTACTTGTTTCATGAAACAATCTACATCCTTCATCCTTTTTTTTTCTAGGCAATATCCTCCCTCTCTCTTGATTTTCACTTTAATCCCCCTATTGTTGGTAAATTTCGTCGTGAATGTATGTAATGTCAGCTCCGCTTTCATACTAACTAGCAATTTGTGACTTTTTTTTACCGGATAAATAATTCTAACAGACGCACACCAAACTATTGCTTCTTGATAACTTTCAATTACTTTTACAAAAACGATAAGCTAAGAAGAAATTTCTTTTCCGTATCTATATCTTTTCAATTTCAAATGCATAAATCAAAAGTCTGCAGTAAGAGTTTTTCCCTAACACCAAATCCTACTTTTACGCCCAACCGAATCCAAGCCAAGCTTATAATCTCATCCGCGAAATTTTCAACGCAATCATCATTGCATTAAAAAGCGGTCGATGAAGAAGATGATCACGATGAAAATATAATTCTTGATGTCGTCGCCGGCCCGTGCGTCGTCCGTATTGACGCAACCGGATGGACGGGATACAATTCGTATCTGGGCAAATGATGATAACGTCTTCGTCTGTGATGGTCAAAAGCAGGATTTGTAAAAATGTTTTTTCCTCTTATTTTTTGGAAAAATCATTGAAATCGGGAACAGAAAGTATCCAATTTAGCCATATTTACCATCTTTATGAGTCGTACAAGAAGATAGAAGTGCATAGCGCGTATAGACAAACTCGAGTACCATCCATCTTCTTAAAAACCGGACAGATCACTCAACGTAAAGATCATATCGCTTTACTTTGGCAAACATTGCCAATTCGAAACGATTTTCATCGTTTTTCCGGAATCATCTGAAATCTAGCTCATCCAGATTTCCTTTCAGATTCAACTTCACTCTATGTAAATATTCATTTTATATGCAGGTACTCTTCTTTGCCCAGCCAGCATTGGCATCATATATCGTAAACATAGACCAAAATAATCTTTACTTCATGCATCACAAATCGACGTTCTGTATCGATAGACCACGCTGTTGAGGTGCAACACATGATGGCCAGCTGAAGGAATGCCCACGCATCAGCTATTCACTACAATGTATAGCTATTTTTTTTTTTCATTTGAAACCCACTATTTGGATATTGGATGGGCTTAGTTTTCGTGATTTCTTCCGTTTGTTGAGACTGCGTACCTAAGTTCGCAACAATCGGATGAAAAAACAAACGTTTTTTTAAAACGAAAGTGTTTAAAAAGTGTGTACGTCGCGATTGCAGTGAAGTAATTATTTATTTTTGATGTACTTTTGCTCAGTGTTATTGTGTTTAAAATGTTTCTTTTTTGTGCGTCTGAAATCATAACGTTGCAAGTAAGTTTATTTACCTAGTTCCAAAAGGACCATGTTCTCGGTTTGTTCAAAACTCAACAGATTTTTTTATACACATTACTCTTGTAAATCCTTCTACATTCGGAAATCGTAAACCAGGTGATTCATAGATAACGTTGAAATCACTAGTGATTCACAGCGTAGTATGGTATTGGGCGCAGCGCATAGTGTCCCATTGTGCCTGTCTAGACAGTTTCAATTTTCGTTCGTCTTCATCATTTTGACAATTGAAACTTGAGATGCCTGCGCTATTGAAGAAACGCATTCATTCTTGAACGCGATTGCTAATGTTAAATATAAACAACTCATCATCTATTCATGAGATAATTTATCATTTACCCGTCATGACCAAAGCCGCGACACATATTTCCCGATAAATAATGAACAGATGTGGATAGAATGAGGCATCGATCTCTTCTGTTCACTTGACGCAATCAACGACACGTTCAATATTGAAAGTGGATACGGAGCTTCAAGACGATAGTGAAGACGAAAGCGCACATGTGTGGACATAGCCATTGGTCTTCATTTTGATACCTCGGAAAAACTAATTTTTATACTCTTCGCATATTAATCGAAAAACGGTATATTAACTTTGCCATGAAGTTTGTAATGCATTGAAGGAAGCATCTCCGAACATATAAAATATGTATACCTATATATGATCAGCGTGACGAGCTGAGTCGATTGGACGATGTCCAATTGTCTGTTGCGACGCGTTTTACTCGGCTAGGTTTTTGTTAATTTATATACAGGGTGTCCGGAAACTGCCGCATAAACGCACCGGATTGTGATTCCTCATGTATTTTCCATACAAAAAGTTGTATGGAACATACCCTCTTAGCTTAACCCTTTAGCTGCCACAGGCAATTGAAGATTTTTGAAAAAATAATTTTCTTGTACGACTAAAACTTTAATATCTCAAAAGCTAGACTAGCTAGAATAGCAAAATTAGATGATTACTACAACCAACAGCTACCTAAAATAAAACTAACGGCACTAAAATCCGATAAGAGGTTCGGTTTTTACAGAACTTCAAAGTCAAATTTTTGTGATTTGACCCAAAAACAATATATTTTTCCATCTCAATTTTCTCCAACTTCTGCCAAGGTGAGGTGCTCGTACGATTCTTTTAAAAAATGGCGCATAGTCTAACGATAATTTCTTTTTTACATCATTTTATCCTATCTTCATTATTTCTAACAGTTTGAATGCCTTAAATGCAAAAAACTAAGGGTTAATTTAAGCTTGATTTCGACATACTTTGAATAGATTTTACCAATTGCAGATCTTTAGGAGCAGTGTGAATTGAATTGTATTGAACTCGAGCTAAAATTAACCCTAGTTTTTTACACTTAACATTTGAAAACTGTTAGAAATAATGGAGCTACAATAAAATTATGTAAGGGCGCTATTACACAGTCATATATTGGTAATATATATTATAATAGATATTATCATATCCTTCAGCCTACTCGATTTCGTTTAGTGCACGTGTAAAAAATTAACCGAATGAATCGAGTAGGCTTAATTATATGACTAGAAATATGACTATAAATATGACTGTGTCATGGAGCCCTTAGAAAGAAATGATCGTTAGACTATGCGCCAATTTTTAAAAGAATCGTACAAGCACCTCTCCTTGGCAGAAGTTGGAGAAAATTGAGATGAAAAAAATGACTGTTTTTGGGTCAAATCACACAAATTTGACTTTGAAACTCTGTGAAACCCAAACCTCTTAGGTTAGGTATAGTAGCAAAAACTATGCGAATGAATACTAAAATTTCCATCAAGAAGCTTTGTTTAATCAAAAAAAAAAACTTAGAGTTACACTGTTTTCATACAAGTACCTATAATCCTATTTTCGGTCGGTTTTTTGTCTCCGGCCGATTGTCTCCATAAATCATCAGTTAGCTTTGATAAAATTGGTACAAAATAAAGATGAGACATCAAGCTTTAATATGATATGCGACTTCAAGGTAACCAAAGCCAACTTGCAAAATAAAATATACTTGAACACATTTAATTTGATTCAAGTGTTCATATATTTTCAATTCCATTCAAGAACATCGTCTTAAAAACTATCTCTCAAAAAATATAACATTCATTCCATAATCTTCAGTAACCATGTAAACCATTATAAATATATGTAGCATAATTCATTTTTAATCTCCACGAATCATGCATTATTGATCCATTTCGTATAAGCCATTAACATTCTTTACGAGCAATGCATTAAAAATATATGTTACATAAGTATTGCGTAATCTTTATGACTAACGATTATGTAGTCTTTACGATTGATGCATTAAAAATGTATGCAACGTAACTATTACATAATGTTTACGAATAACGATTTTATAATGATTATCCGTAATAAGGCGCAAATGCGTATATACATGAAATAGGGGGACATCGTCATATACTGCTTGTATGAAAACGTGATGAATGAATAAGCAATATGTGCTTACGCGTGTTGCATGAAATAATGATTACAAATGTGTTAAATGCTGGCTGGGTGATTCCAGTTTTGTGTCATTGACACAGATTGGAATTAGAGTTTGGATTCATACATTTGCGCTGTGTGATGATGGTCATAGCCGATTAAGGTCTTAACTTTACTTGTCTGTCAATCATGACCAGTCCTTTTGAGATCGAACATTTGAACGCATATTTTGCAGCAATTGCGCGTAGATGGAGCTAATTACCTTGTAGGTACATAGTAGGTACAGAGAACACCTCCTATAACCGGATATGATTGATATGATGGTGCGCGGACCTTAGGTCTGTGTTGATCCATGATTTTTCCGTGGAATCGATAAGATGAACGACCGTGGAAGTGGTCATAATTTGCCACAATTAACGCTTGTGTGACATACACATACAGTCATTCCTCATGAAGACAATCCGCCCGAGATGATTAAAGGTTCTACCATTGCAAGAGAACTTAACAGGGTTGGCGATCGGGTCTGAATTTACAGAGGAGTGGTGCTTAATATTATTACGAAAAACCTCTACCATAGTGTAATCCAAGCAATTCACTCTGTTGCCAATACCAGAACACTGACCAGCCGTCTCTTCTTGTCTCCGCGTGGTCTCGGACCAGCTCATTACGAAAATCCTTACACTGCAATGTAGCCAAGGTACAAGAATATGAGATATCATTAGACATATTGGTGAAATTATTTCTTGAGAAATGACATCATACACAACGAACTGCAATTTACTTTGTCTTAGGCACAATGTCAGAGTTCTTACGAGCACCCTAAGAGATCTGTGGTATTTCTCGTATAAAGTGTGATACTCAGTTCCGTGATTCTAGCAAGAATTTATTTCTGAAAATTGTTTAAAAAAACTCGTATAAAAAGCATTTTTTATTAACGAATTTACATAAGTCCACAGGACTCTCCATAAAAATAATGTTACTCGAATTATTTACGCACAATTTTAAAGTTTGGAAAACTAAAAAAATTAATTATATAAACTTGTAAAAATAATTTTTTTGACAGTGACAGTGACATCCAATTTTCAAAATTGTTTGTACAGGTGTTGAGATTAACAGCATGCTTAGAAAAGTTATCGTTCCACATAAATGGTTAATCTTTTAACTTCTGAGTGGGATCATAGTCCGTCACTAGGGCGGTGAGTTAAAAAACATCAGAAACTGAGTTTTTCACGGAGAGACTCGAACCCACGACCCTGTGCCCTAAAACTGAGCGCACTGACCACTACACAAACCAGACTACAATAGATTTTCAACCGTCTCGATTTCAGCTTTAAAAATTCTCCCCTGCAACAATATTTGGTCTCCACTTTAGAAACTGAATACTAGGCTTTACCACACTAGAGCAAATATCCAAGAAGTATTCTCTTCAATCCTGTAGCCATTTCTTCTTATGCCATCAGACACAAAGATGATGATAGTTGCCTCACGATAGGGTTCAATGAAGTTATTAAAAAATCGTCTCCGACGATTTTGTGCTATAAGAGTTATGTAGATTGCATGATTGAAACTTGGAAACGGAGCGTATAATTGTTTTGATGGATCCCATTCAGAAGATAATTGGATATAATTGACAATGTGCGTGGATGAACATAAATATTTATGTATGTGGAAGGCAAACGATTTTAATGGAAAAAGATAATCGCGATGATCGTTTACAGGACGTAGAGCAAATATTTTAAAATTAGGGGCATGGAGACAGAGATGGAGCCCGAAGCTTGAAGAGGATATGGTAGAATTGAAAGATATAATTGATATAATTGGGGGAGGGGGCTTCTTATTTGCATATTCACAGATGCTGTTCGCGAAGCTATACTTACAGGTTAGAAGCACGACATAGCATAGTCAGGATTAGTGGCATTAACTGTTTAGGTGAATATATTTTTTAGGCGATTCATTAACAGCCATAGGAGGAATTCGGGGGTTTGATTCCAAACACAAATCAACAAATTCTATGAAAATTTGTGTCTGTGACTCTCACTTTAACTATTTAAATTTAGAGTCAAATATTAAAACTGTTCCTCCAAAATATGTCCGGACCGGGATCGGTGTGAGGTATAGAGTACAGTGGAAAGATTCGGATGATGGGGAGTTCAACAACTGTTCTCGTGTGGTCGGCTCACTTTTTTTTTTGTTCAATTGCTAATAAGCTGCAAAAAAAATTGTAGGTGAGGAAAAAAACGAGACCGAGACTAATTTCGGACGCTGTCGCAATTTGGAAACCCTTCACTTTCTTTCGGACTAATAGTTTCTTCGGCGACCCTCCTATGACTTGTGTTCGTCCGTTCCAAAATAATTCTTGTAGCTTGATTTTCCTGCGGCAGCTCCATAAACATCCCATCTAAGTTCCTTCCGTTTTTACATAAGTTACGCGACGTCGGTTGAAGAACAGTTGTAAGCGGAAATAAAAAAAAAATCCATCAGAAAACTTATATCTTAATCATGGAAGTTTTTTGTGGGTGGAAGGGAATCCATTTGTTTTCAAAAACATTTTTTGGCTTGATTGGAATTTGTGCAGAAAGGAAACGGTTTTTGATAAGAATCAAATTGGGGGGCTGGGATTGTATGCAACCCCATTGTCCGGTCCGATTCCTTCCGTTTTTACCAATTATGTTTTGTGGCATCAATAGAAATACATTTGTAAGATTTGTTTCAAATTGATGTCCAAGAAAAAAAATTTTTCATAGAAGAACCTAATTTGAAGGGGGGAGGGGGCTTATATGGCAACCCCATGACTCCATTTTCCGATTTTAGCGATTCAAACATACAAACTGCCTGCTATGTCTTATTCCGTCTCACACCTCAGAGTGCAAAATATATCTAAAAATTGAAACTGGCACCGGACTCAAACAGGGCGATGGACTGGCACCGACTCTGTTTAACCTTACTTTGGAGTATGAAATTCGAGTCATGAATAAAGAGAGCAGCGGAACGCTACTCATCAAGTCGACACAATTAGTAGTACGCCGACGTGCCAGCAGATTCATGCATCACAGTGGTGGACCTCAATATCGAGTGTCTATTCTCCTTCACTTCAACTACCTATGGGTTATAAGTTATAACTAATCAGCGTCCAACGATACCGACGAAATTTAGCGACGTATTTCTCGGTCCTCCCAATTATTAATTCGAAGCATGCGCGCAGGGACCCGAAGCTCCCTCACCCAAGCGTCGGAACGGAAAACAATTAAGCCTCAACGATTCAGGCGGGCAAACACCGACGTCGGGCTATCCTGCCACATTGATGATGATGAAGAAAATACAATATTCAGATGATATGACCCACGAATAAACTGAATATTCGAAATCCGTTGCTAAGATTCCACTGAACAGTTCACAATGCTTCTGTGCTATCTGCAGATAACATATTTATTAAGAGAATAAATTGAAATTCGGACTAGGGATGTAAAAAACCGCCCAAAGTACCGGTTTTCAGATATTTTCAAAAACCTAAAAACCGAATGAAACTTACGAGTTTTCCGGTAAACGGATAGTCATCTAATTTAATTGTTAGGGTTGTATGTTGTATGCTCATCAGAAATTGTAAAATTACGCTATAGTCCTGATTTTTTGATTACCCCGTTTATACTTTGTTATAATTGACCATAAATCAGAAAATTTCCGTAATATCAGAAATTTCTTGACATTTTTTTTTTGTTTTTTGTTAAAAGGCATATTAGCCTAGATCACTCTAAGTGTCGATTTTATCCTGGGTTTTGAAAAGGATGGTTATTACGATGAAATTAAGTTTATAGTGAGATTCTATTAATCATTAAATTAATGCGTTTAACCAATTTCTGTTGAAACCGATTTAGCTGTACTGCATTAACAGAGGCGATGTGTTCAGCTAGGTAAAAGCCATTCTAGCGTCGCAATGCTTTTGTTGGTTTTGATACTTGTTATGCCTTTAAAAAAAAACTAATAGTGTAATAAGCAGGCGAAAAACATTAAACATGAGATTGCAAAATGAGGTGGTTTTTTTTTCATTTTTCATGTTTTTGGCGTGCTGAGAACGAAAAACCCCAAAATGTTCGCTTGTTTTTCCGTTTTTTTATACCCTTCGCTCATAGAGTGAAAGGGTATCTGACCAAAAACAACAAAGTTGTAAAAGTTACCCCGCCAAAGAAAAATTCATCTGCCGCAAAAAGAATACATATCACTCCAATCCGCTGCTCATATCTAATTTTGTTTGCTGGATGTACTTTTGTTTTAGGTGTAAATGCTGGAGAAGTTTAAATGTACAGGACTACTTCTTAAAGTAATTTGGTGGGAGCTTTAACATTTTATTCAGTGCCACTTTGACGGCTCCCTCCAAATTACATTAAGAAGTAGTCCTGTACATTTAAACTTCTCCAGCATTTACACCTAAAACAAAAGTACATCCAGCAAACAAAATTAGATATGAGCAGCGGATTGGAGTGATATGTATTCTTTTTGCGGCAGATGAATTTTTCTTTGGCGGGGTAACTTTTACAACTTTGTTGTTTTTGGTCAGATATCATATATTTTTGCATACTTAAATAGCCAACTAATATTTTTGTTTTGGGAAAAGTTTCAATAGGTTTTTGTTCAGCATATTCCATAAATTTAATATCATAAGCTATATTCACAGGGTCTTCTTTAAAATAAATAGATACTGCAAACGCAATTGCAAATACGCCACAAATGGCTGTTGCTGAGCTTTTTTAAAAATAATTTTGGGATGAAATGAGTACAGTTTATTAATATGTATTTTGTGCATAATAGATTTGTGTTATGGCTCTGCTAACATTCTGTTAGTGATCTGTTAATTTTTTGTCAACTCTTTTAATGCTCTATTAACGTTCTCTTAACACTCTATTATCTTTTCGTTCGTGCTCTGTTAACGTTCTGTTAATGTTCTCTTAATTCTCTTTAATCATTCGGTTAACGCTCTGTAAACGGTATGTTACCTTTCTTTTATTACTCGATTTACGTTCTGTTAACGTTCTGTTAAGGCTCTGTTAATTTTCTGGTAACACTCTGTTAACGATCTGCTAACGCTCTGTTGTTGCCTTATCAACGCTTTGTTAACGTTCTGTTACTGATCTGTCTTAATGCCCCCCTAACCCAGTGTCCCAATGTCACATTGTCCCAATGTCACATTGTCCCAATGTCACAGTGTCCCAATGTTCCAATGTTCCAATGTCCTAATGCCCTAATACCCTAAGGTCCATTGTCACAGTGTCCTCATGTCCCAATGTTCTAATATCCCAGTGTCCCAATGTCCTAATATCCTAATGTGCCAATGTCCCAATATCCTGATGTCCCAGTGTCTTAATTTAGGTCCTATTGTCCCAATGTGCAAATATCACAGTGCCCCAATGGTTTAATGTCCGAATGTCCCACTACCCTAGTGTCCCAATGTCCCAGTATCGGAATATCCCAATGTCCCAGTCTCCCACCTAATGTCCTAATATCCCAATGTCTAGCTGTCCTAATGTCCCAAGGTCCTAATGCCCCAATTTCCTAATATCCCAGTACCCCAATGTCCCAAATGTCCCAGTATCCTAATGTGATAATATCCCAATGGCCCAATGTCCTAATGTACCAGTGGTCAGTGTCCCAATGCCGCAGTATACCAAGTGTCCCAAGGTCCCAATAGCCTAATGTCCTAATATCCCAGTGCCCCAATGTCCCTGTATCTCAGTGCCCTAATGTCCCAGTATCCCAATGTTCCAATATCCCAATGTACCAATATCCCAATGTTACAATGTCCCAATGTTCTAATATCCCGATGTCCCAGTGCCCCAATGTTCCCACGTCCCAGTTTCCCCAGTGTACCTAATGTCCCAATGTCCTAATGTGTTGATGTCCTAATATCCCAATGTCCTAATGACCCAAGACCCTAATGTTCACATGTTCTTATAACCCAGTGCCCCTATGTGCGAATATCCCGATGTCCCAATGTCACAACATTCCGATGTCTCAGTGGTCCAATGCCCCTATATACCAGTGTCCCAATGTCCGATTGTCCCAAGGTCATAACATCCCAATGTCCTAATATCCCAGTGTCCTAATGTGTCAGTCTCCCAGTGTCCTAATGTCCCAATATCCCAATGTCCCAATGTCCCATTGTCCCAATATCCTGATGTCCCAATGCCCCAATATCCCGATGTTCCAATGCCCCAATATGCCTATGTCCCCACGTCCCTGTTTCCCCATTGTGCCTAATGCCCCAATGTCCTAATGTCCCAAGACCCTAATGCCCCAATTTCCTAATATCCCACTACCCCAAGATCCTAGTCTCCCAGTCTCCCGGTGTCCCAATATCCAAATGTCCCAATGCCGCAGTGTGTTAAAAAATGGTCAATGCGATGAGCCGATAGACGCAATTGTTGGAAATCTTTTGTTAACTTTACCTATTAATTTACCGTTATTCCATCCACTTATCTAAATGGAAGACATTGATTCTTTAGAAGGACCACCAGAGGATCATTCGTTCCAAATTTCTTAAAAATTCCATCACGAAGAGAGACAGTAGAAGCAAGTCTTTCTGCAACTGTAGACTTCATTCTGAAATTGGGTTACTCGCTTAAGTCTGTGAGGGTGAAAATTTCACCGTTTATTGCATATATCTTACCCGTTATTGTGCCGATCGAAGATTTTATTTAAAAAGGCACTTGAACAGGATATGTGGAATATTTTGGTAACAAAATTTTTTTGGGGGCTGTTGCCTGGAAGGCTGTAGCCTGGTCAAACAAAAAAGCAAGTTGTCTCCGGTAATCATAGACTTGTTCGCTTTCGTTTTTCTTTTTCCTTTGGCGGGCGAGACGCTCTCGCGTCTCTTGATATTAACTTTGTCATGAAGTTTGTAACGCATTGAAGGAAGCATCTCCGACCTAATAAAAAGTATACATATATATGAAGAGCATGACGAGATGAGTCGATTGGACGATGTCTGTCTGTCTATCCGTCTGTCCGTCTGTTGCAGCGCGTTTTTCTCGGCCACTATAAAAGCTACGGAGCTGAAATTTTTCACACGTGCTTATTATTATTGCAGGCTGTTTGTATGTTTGAATCACCGAAATTGGATCACTGGGTCATGGGGCTGCCATTAAAAATTTGGCCCCCCAATTTAAGTTGTTCTAGGAAAAACTTTTTAATTTGTGCATCAATTCCGACCAAATTTCACACAAATGTGTTTCTCTTGATGACACAAAACATATCTAAGAATGGATCAAATCAGATAATGGGGTCACGGGGCTGCCATACAAACCTAACCCCCCAAATTAGGTTCTTCTAAGAAAAACTTTTTTATTTGTGCACCAATTTCAACCAAATAATACACAAACGTGTTTCTCTTGATAACACAAAACATATCTAAGAATCAAATCTGACCATTGGGTCATGGGTAGCCATACAAACCCAACCCCCCATTTTGGTTCTTCTACGAAACATTTTTTGAACCAATTTCACAAAACCTTGAATGTGTCTTTACCAAAGCAGCAAAAAAGTTCAAAACGAATGGAATCGTACTGCGGGCCACGCTCCCGCAACCCCAATAAAATTTTCTAAGTAAATATTTTTATTTGCCCACTTATTTCAACCAAGCCTAAAACTTTTGTCAAGACGAAAGAAAAAGAATGAGGCGGGGGATTAAATACAAGTCATAGGTACGCCCGAAAAAAACTTTTAGCCCATGGAGAGCGAAGGGTATCCAAATTTCGGCCGCGCCCGAAATTAGGCCTCGGGGGTTGGCGAGCGTAGCGAGCAGGGGGCGAAGCCCCCTATTTTTTCTTCGCTTTTCATCAACTAGATGTGATCACCAGAACTAGGATCTACATAAAGGGTGATTTTTTTAGGAACTTTCTTTTTGGCAACACTGTTTTTGGCAGCTCACGCGGGTTTCATGCTTTGTATTACTGTCAAACATGTTCAGTGTGGTCTATAATTTAATCATGGATCGACTTGCAAACGAACAAAGCTCGCAAATTATTGAATTTTATTATCAAAAGTGATGCTCGGTTAAGAAAGTGCATCAGTGTTCAGCGACGAAGCTCTTTTCTGGTTGAAAGGATACGTCAACAAGCAAAATTGCCATTTTTGGAGTGAAAATCAGCCAGAAGCATTGCAAGAACTGCCAATGCTTTCCGAAAAAGTCAGCTTGGTGTGGATTATGTGCCGGTGGCATCATTGGACCGTACATCACCCGAAACCAGGGCCCAATTGAGAGGCGAGTTCGGTGAACAGTTTTTTTCACGTTTGGGGCCAGTCAATTGGCCGTATAGATCGTGCGATTTAACGCCGTTAGACTATTTTTTGTGGGGCTATGTTAAGGCTTATGTCTATAGCGACAAGCCCGCAACGGTTGACGCACTGGAAGCCAATATTGAAGAATTTATTCGTTAGATACCGGCCGATATGTTGGAGAGAGTATGCAAAAATTGGACCTAGCGTATGAACCATTGGAGGCGCTGCGCGGTCAACATTTACATGAAACCATTTTTAAACATTAAATTATATCGATTGTTCTATCGATTAAAATATAGATTTCATACATTTGTCTGATTTTATGTGTTTTTTTCTTAAATCAAATCCGAAAGCTCTTAAAAAATCACCCTTTAGTATCAATGACTGTTACGAGACATGCCTGCAGGCGTACTCCTCGAGGTAGATGATCTTACAAGTTGTCCCGTATAATGACTCAAATTTTCGAACGTCTTTGCTAAAAGAGAGGATTTTCGTTGCTTTTTTGTGAAAAGTGTATATAAACACTGCGCGACAAATGCTTAGGTTCATGGATATTTTGATCTAAAATGATATAATTTCTATGTACTCTGATCGGAAATATAATTTTAAAAAAATGCTCTCTCAATTAACGGTTATTTTGATAAATGTTGCAATTCTATCAAGCAACTCGCATAGTTAACGAATTATTTTTCAAATGAAAATCGCAATTTCCACTACGACAATATTGTATAGCTTACTTAAAACTTACTAAAACTTATCGGCAGTGCTATATTATTCCTATCGATGTATTTAGAAATCTTTTGCTTAAATGCCTATCTAAGAAACAAAACAACCATTTAATTTTTGGAAATTAAACATATTCTAAGTTGTAACACTGTACGCCAGGCATGTCAAACTCGCGGCCCACCTCGCAGGTTTGTGCGGCCCGCGTCGTGGTATTAGCACAAATACCAAAAATTTATGTGCTAAACTCACTATAAGAAATTCACTACAACCCACCAAGAAGTCGTTTGCTTATGCGAGCTAAAAATGATGTATTTAAAAAATCTTTCTCTACGTTCTGTAAATAAATTTCTTAAGGATATTTGAGGTACATTTGTTGAAAACGGCTTTTTTAGCAGATAAATATTGGGCCCATTCGTAAAATTGATTTGCCCCGAAATTCCGAGAAAAAGTCGTTGGCTTCGTCAAACCTTATAATTATCTGCCAAGGTTGCATTATAATTCGAGTCCACATGTGTCAGGTTATGGGACAAGAACATCTTGGATTGAGATTTATTTGAAAAAAAGACCGAGGTTTTAATACCCCGAGGTCTTGTATATGAAGGGAAATGACCTGTATGTGAAATTTCGTAAACAAAACAATTTCAGCCCCAAGGTTGATTTGGATAACCTGGATGTTTCTAGACGACCGGCGCGCGTTGTATTCTGATCAACTGTTAATTGTGAAATTAATTCACAAATAAAAGAATTTTTCTGTTATTAAAATCTGAAAAAAAAAATGTCTATAGGCGTTTTTCATCCTGCGGGCCCGGTCATACCCAAAAACAATAATATTTGGCCCGTGGTAGGTTTTGAGTTTGACACCCCTGCTGTACGCTGTACGGCATGTACGGATTGTAAACTGGCATAATATATAAATAAATGTGTTTCTTTTGAGAGAAATAAAATTATTTTTCCCTCAGTGCTTTTATTTTTTCCTGAGTTGGGTCTGGAATACAATTTAATTATTTCCCCTAAAAAAAAAAACCATTGACACTTTTACTTTTGCGTCAACGTAATTTGATATTCCGCACAAAATCATTCCGTACATAAATCATTTCAGAAAATATTTAAACTGAAAAAACCGAAAAACTGCTCTACAATTCACAAATCTGCACGCAAATTATTTTTTCAACTTTCTCAATAGTTTGATTATTAACAATAAATTACAAAAATCAAAGATCTGCAATTCGGGCAAAAATGGGTTCAATCATTAAATTTTTGTTAAGCAAATCTTTTACGCAACTATTTTATTTCCGCCGACATAATTTGACATTCCATATAAAAATTGGCTTGCTTACCGTATACAGAGTATATCACAATTTTGCTTGTCCTAAGTAGGCATGGGTGTATATCACGACACATAATTTCGCCAATTTCGACTATTTACAGAACTTCAACTACGGAAATACACCCATGCCTACTTGGGACATGCAAAATGACGATATACTGTTTCGTATACGGTAAGCAAGCGAATTTTTATATGGAATGTCAAATTGCGTAATACAATTTCGAACAATATGCTAAAACTCTCTATTATTTCTAATTTTTTTCAATTATAAACAAAGTTTTTTTTTCTTTTTTACCACATTTCAAAGCTAAACTCATTTCAGAAAACGAAATCCATGATTTTATATATGCATTTAACCAGTTTCCCATCATCACCTACACTTGGGTAATTTTTCTCTTCAAAATTCATCCCATAGCAGCTAATCTAAATGTTACCAGTTCACTGACATTAAAGAAAAAAAAACTGTTCTATCATCTATTCTTTCGTGTGTCTATTAATTTCGAAAAAAAAATAATATAATATGAGAGTAACATCATGTGAAATAAAAAGGGTCTGCCTGAAGAAGAAAAAAACTAGCTGCAGTCAGAGCCGCGACCACAATCATTAAAACGACATGACGGATGCAACCGAAAGTAATTTTCTCTGTCCTCTTGAAAATGCGCCAAAGAAGTGTTCTATTCTAGGCATCCACTACACTAAAGGATGAAAAGTTCACTCTTTGTTTACTAATCTGTATTAGACTCCAGCAGACCATAATATATTATATCGTCATGCCTTTCTTCTTCAATTCCACAGATATCTTAAATGTGTCTAATTAAACTAAAATTAGATACTAGAGGGACAAGTTAAATTTGAAAATGCATTTTCATTATTATGATGATGAAGAGGCTGTATAGGAATTAGGAATCTCTATGGCTAACTAAAAATAGATACTGAGCCCAGATACAGTCAATGTGTAGATAGGCAGTGATCTATCGTTAAGAACAGAAATGAGGAGCGTCCCGGGCTCTAGAGTGTTTTTTTTTTTAATTCTTGATGGAAAGGTTCTAGCCCTTGGGTCGCTATTGATGTGCTTTAGATCAAAATGAAATTATCAGATTAAAAAATGAAGACAGTCAAGTTTTAAAGGGAAATGTTTAAAGTGGCATGCATCGCTGCGTCGTGCGCTTAGTTGTTGTGGCCTTGATACAGTATGCTTTATTTATTGTATCAAATCGATTATATAATTGAGGAAAATCAAAAAAAAAAATTTCAAATCTGCTTCTAAAGGAGCTGTTGATGTCATTAATCCACATCATTCCAGCTTTCATGTTGTCTTCTTCATTTCGGAATCCGAACCTGCTAGAACCCTTCCCTGGCTACGTTGCTAAAATCAGGATATGTATTTTCAAGCGAACAAAATACATCGGTCACTCGAAAAAAAAATCTTAATCACATACGCCTACCATGTGTATGCGACTTGTACTAATTTTAAGATTAACCAGTGACGAGGGGCTACTGCTTCTATGGCTAGGCACAGTCCAGGGGTGCCATACAGAGCCTGCATTTGGCCCTGTACGTCAGTACACCATGTTCATGTTCATGCCGCAAATACAAGTAACCTTTGTTCAAATTGTATCCACTTGTTCGGCTCTTTCAAAATATGTAGATAAATGAACAGGCTATTGCTAATAAATAGAAACAGAGCCTTTTCTATGGCGTGTAATACATGACAAGTTTTCCCATAAGGTACGTATAGACCACCACATCACGCGCCATATGGAAGCGAGTGCAACTAAAGTTTATGCGCGTACCAGTTGATCTATCAGGAACTCGATGTAAACGAAGAAGTTTCAAAAAATCTGCGCACACATCCTATTAAGGCATTTGACCATGTTAGGCACGATTGATGGAATGTTTTGATGTACGTTTGATATGTGGTTGAAGTGTTCAAAAATATCTATGCGATGATTTCAGAATTGATTTCCACATTTAATACCTACTCGGATTTATGCAATATTTTTTTTTTGCATTAGAGGGGATTCACACACTGACACACTGGTTTCGGGAGAGGTCCAACAGTCAATACTAGGTACCAATTTTTCAGTTTCATGCTTACAGCGATGACTTTGTAGCAAGTGATCTACTTTTTACAATTACATTATATTCATCTGAAAAGTTCCATGCACACTCACCATAATACCAATGCAGATGTAATTCTACGATTGACGTACAAAATATTATTCACGCCTACAATTTAATATCCAGAAATTTGCGATCCACTTTGACTTTGAACTTTAAAAATGATTGGAAAGAAGTTTAAAAAGCGTTTGGTTGGATTTCACAGACGTGTAACCATACTCCTCTAGTTCTCGCTGTGTTGCTCTGTGTTGTTATTTATTTATTTAATTTCAAACGGACAAAATGTCCTTGGAAAACAATATTATACAGGATGATAATGGTAGACTTAAAACTAAACTAAACTATTCAGCGCCCGCTCTAGCACTTACGCCGCCCCGGGCGAGTGGACAAATAGCCGCCCCTTAGGTAAAGTACCAGGCAGATTGATAGTAGATGGCACAAATGTTAAGTCGTTGTTGTTGTAGAAGCTATTTAAGAGACATTTTATTCTCAAATCGAGTAATCCTGGCAGCCCTTGGTCGTTATAACTCATCGGTTCCACGATGGCTGTCGTAGGGTCCCATATCAACCCAAAAATGCATAGTCACAGTGGGATTCGAACCAACGATATAGTAATTCAGAAAATAGAATGTCTACCCACTGAGAAAGCCCAGATAGTATGTGGAAGTCCGTTCCGCCACAATTCATACTCTTAAGCGCAATTCACTTAAGTTCAGCAAAGCCTTCTAGAGAGTTTGTTTGAAATTCCAAAATTAAAGCTAAGTATTGAATTTCCTCAGCCACATATTATTCACCACCGGCAAAAAATATACAGATGTCATGCGGAAACCTGGCGGAATTTAGAGTAGACGTATATATGTGATTTGGGGATTTATCGAAGCAGGCCACTACTTTTTGGGTCCATTTTCGTCCCCTTACAGTGATTTCCAGAAGTCATCACTGAGTCCCGTGTGATGTGTAGCATGTCTTTGAAGCTTAGTTCACTCATGAACACACTTATTGTGGATTTGCCTAGGATCCTCAGCATCCTACTACCTAGTGCTGATCACTCACACACAATGTGTGCTGCCGTCTTAGCCAGACATAGTCTGCATATATCATCCTCCACGATTATCATTTTAGTTAGATGCACTTTTAAATTACCATGCCCTGTCACTAAGGCAGTTGTCCAACTTAGGCTACTCCGTGTATAACTGAGCTGCTTAGTTTTCCTCCCTAGTGGGCTGGTAATTGCGCTTCGAGCCTGCCTACAAGTGAATCGCCTTCGCCATCGTTGCCGATGTATGGAATAAGGTAAGAGATTGAAAATTAATCGAACATTTCTTTTCCACAAAAAACATTCAACACACTTTAGAAAACTCAAAGATTGTATGCCAAAAATGATGCAGCTGATAAACACAAATTAGCTGGGTCTCTTCGAGGACGAGTTTCTTCAGTGGTTTCAATTTGGCTGGCTTATTTTCATAATGGCATCATTTCGCGAGTTGTTATAGAGAATAAGGTAAGGTAAGAGCTACTTAAATCGGGGAAACCTAGCTAAATCCCGATGTTAGCATATCCGGAAACATATTAGGGAGACTGCTATTGCGGCTCTGGCAATGTGTACTGTGTTTCCTCAACTTGCTGAAATCCAAACTACCTTGTCCGAAATTGGCCCACTCAATGCTAGATGAATCAATGAATCCATTCGCGAGGAGACCGGGCTAATTGCTGTCATATGTGGATACATGTTTTCTAAAATGCCTGAAAAAAATTTGTTGGTGGTGCATTTCGGCAAGAAATTTTTCATAGAAGATTTTTTTAACGCTTGTATGTGCTGAGTGTTAATGCACTAATTTTATTTATAATTTCTTACGGTTTCTCCAGAGGTTCAATATTTACTTAGTGGACGTGATCTCCTATGACTCAAAAGACTGAATAAAAATATTGGGCCACAATCGGGCCTTGCAACACCGCGCACAAAACATCAAAGTTGTGGACAACACACGCCTGGGACAGAGAAAGACGAATTTTCCTTTCTTTTTATCACCACTAGCGACACTTTCTGCATCATCCGCATAACGAACATGTAGCGGAAAATATTAGAAGCACAAAAGTTCTCCTTATCAGAATGGATAGCAGATCAAGCCAAGAAGAGGAATTTTCAATTGGAGGACGAAATCAGCACTGCATTTTCCAATAAGCTTGTTTTTAAGGAAGAACTTAATAAGCACATAACTTTGCAAGCATCACAGATGTAATCACTAACCATTTTAAGATTCTAAATGCAGTACTTCGCTTTTTCTTTTTGAGTTTTTATTCGTGTTTTAGCCAAAAAGCCGCCCCTAAAATTTGGCGCCCCGGGCGACCGCCCGGCTTGCCCCCCCTTAGAGCGGGCGCTGAAACTATTACATTATAAATTCAATATGTAATATATATGTACTTAACATTAAAATTATCAAATTTGGAATTCAGTTTAACAAAGAATAAAATAGACAAATTCAGATGTTTCGAATTTCATTCTACTCAAATAAATCTAAAATAACTGTTTTTAACTGTTGGCGGTTTAAGTTAAAAATATCGAGGTGATTAGAAACTAAATTTCCAACAGATTTGAAACGTTCTACAGGTGAATTGGAAATGCAATTGGATCTACTAGTACCTAAATAAAACAGTTCATGACGTCTTGTGTTTCTTGCTGGAATTTAAAAAAAAAATGTCTTGCAGAATATCTGGCAAATCCAAAATTCCATTAACAATATTATATAAAAAATTGGCATCAAAATATAATCTACGAGTTTCAAGAGAATTTATCTTTAATAAGGATAGGATAGCGGGGTAATCAATGTTCTCAAATGATAAATCAAGAGACGCGAGAGCGTCTCGCCCGCCAAAGGAAAAAGAAAAACGAAAGCGAACAAGTCTATGATTACCGGAGACAATTTGCTTTTTTGTTTGACCAGGCTACAGCCTTCCAGGCAACAGCCCCCAACCAACAGGAACAGGGCATTGGCACATCGGGATATTGGGGCATTGGGACATCAGGATATTGGGACAATGGGACATTGGGATATTGGGAAATTAGGACACTGGGAGACTGGGACATTAGGACACTGGGATATTAGGACATTGGGACATTATGACCTTGGGACAATCAGACATTGGGACACTGGTACATAGGGGCATTGGACCACTGAGACATCGGAATGTTGTGACATTGGGACATCGGGATATTCGCACATAGGGGCACTGGGATATAAGAACATGTGAACATTAGGGTCTTGGGTCATTAGGACATTGGGATATTAGGACATTGGGACATTAGGTACACTGGAGAAACTGGGACGTGGGAACATTGGGGCACTGGGACATCGGAATATTATAACATTGGGACATTGTAACATTGGGATAATGGCACATTGGGATATTGGAACATTGGGATACTGGGACATTAGGGCACTGAGATACAGGGACATTGGGGCACTGGAATATTAGGACATTAGGCTATTGGGACACTTGGTATACTGCGACATTGGGACACTGACCACTGGTACATTAGGACATTGGGCCATTGGGATATTATCACATTAGGATACTGGGACATTTGGGACATTGGGGTACTGGGATATTAGGAAATTGGGGCATTAGGACCTTGGGACATTAGGACAGTTAGACATTGGGATATTAGGACATTAGGTGGGAGACTGAGACATTGGGATATTCCGATACTGGGTCATTGGGACACTAGGGTAGTGAGACATTCGGACATTAAACCATTGGGGCACTGTGATATTTGCACATTGGGACAATAGGACCTAAATTGGGACACTGGGACATTAGGATATTGGGACATTGGCACATTAGGATATTAGGACATTGGGACACTGGGACTCTGGGATATTAGAACATTGGGACATGAGGACACTGTGACAATGGACCTTAGGGCATTAGGACATTGGAACATTGGGACACTGTGACATTGGGACAATGTGACATTGGGACACTGGGTCAGGGGGGCATTAAGACAGATCAGTAACAGAACGTTAACAAAGCGTTGGTAAGGCAACAACAGAGCGTTAGCAGATCGTTAACAGAGTGTTAACAGAAAATTAACAGAGCCTTAACAGAACGTAAATCGAGTAATAAAAGAAAGGTAACAGACCGTTTACAGAGCGTTAGCCGAATGATTAAAGAGAATTAAGAGAACATTAAGAGAACGTTAACAGAGCATTAACGAAAAGATAATAGAGTTTTAAGAGAACGTTAATAGAGCATTAACAGAGTTAACAAAAAATTAACAGATTACCAACAGAATGTTAGCAGAGCCATAACACAAAGATAACACAAATCTATTTTGCACAAAATACATATTAATAAACTATACCCATTTCATCCCAAAATTTTTTTTTTAAAAAGCTCTGCAACAGCCATTTGTGGCGTATTTGCAATTGCGTTTGCAGTATCTATTTACTTTAAAGAAGACCCTGTGAATATAACTTATGATATTAAATTTATGGAATATGCTGAACAAAAACATATTGAAACTTTTCCCAAAACAAAAATATTAGTTGGCTATTTAAGTATGCAAAAATATATGATATCTGACCAAAAACAACAAAGTTGTAAAAGTTACCCCGCCAAAGAAAAATTGATCTGCCGCAAAAAGAATACATATCACTCCAATCCGCTGCTCATATCTAATTTTGTTTGCTGGATGTACTTTTGTTTTAGGTGTAAATGCTGGAGAAGTTTAAATGTACAGGACTACTTCTTAAAGTAATTTGGAGGGAGCCGTCAAAGTGGCACTGAATAAAATGTTAAAGCTCCCACCAAATTACTTGAAGAAGTAGTCCTGTACATTTAAACTTCTCCAGCATTTACACCTAAAACAAAAGTACATCCAGCAAACAAAATTAGATATGAGCAGCGGATTGGAGTGATATGTATTCCTTTTGCGGCAGATCAATTTTTCTTTGGCGGGGTAACTTTTACAACTTTGTTGTTTTTGGTCAGATAAAGTTTTCTTGACACATGTCTTAAAAATAAATGCTGTACCTTTTCTTTAGTGTGTGAATGAGTCTTATAGTATGGATTCCACTAAATAGTGAGATACTCCAATTTGCTCCTAACTAATGCAAAGTATAAAGTTTTGATTGCATGAATGTTACGGAAATCGTGAGTGATTCTAATGACAAATCCCAGCATTCTACGAGCTTGATCCGAAATATAATTTATATGATGCGAAAAGTTCAAAGATGCATCGAAATAGATGCCAAGATCTTTGACTAAATTAACAGTGATAAGAGGAACATTATTAACCTTCCGGCGGGCGCAATACTAATCCTAACGCGATCGGGCGCAATGCATCTGACAAATTAAGTGCAGAAAAAGGGATGAAACTAAGTTTCTGTATATTTTAGACTCTTATTTATTGTTGCATTGTCTTTTCGAAATAGTTCTACGAAATGTTAGAAACAAAAACTGGCTCACAAAGTTTGATACCCTTCACATTTTTAATTTTCTAAGAATATTCCGCTTTCAATGGCTTCAATATTTAAAAAACCTCCAACAACTCGACCGCTTAAAAAATGTGAGCCTATTTTACTAAAAACACACTATTGAACGATTTGGTGAAAAAAGTCAACACAACGTTATTACGCAATGTGAAGAGTATAACATGTGGAAATTTTCATAGAAAAGGAGAAAATAACACAATCGGGCGCAATAAATCTGAGAGATTATTTCATCCCCTCCCGCCCCTCAGACATATGGTAGATAGAAACTGAAAACTGCTTTGGGTAGTTGATCGATAAAGATTAAGCTACTGCGAGTTTCAGATCTCTCCGTTTTCATATCGCTGATTGGCGCAACAAAAACTGGCCACTTAATCTGTCAGATGCATTGCGCCCGCCCGAAGGTTAATTGAGTATTCTGGGTTAGAACATAAGTTACTACGATGGAAAATAATCAATTGATATTTTGTTAAATTAAGTTCCAAATTATTTTGGGTACAGTAAGTGCAAAACCTTTCCAAATTATTTTGTAGTATATTTATGTTATGAGAGGCAACTGCTTTAAAATCGTCTCCAAAAAGTAAAAATTCAACATTTTTTAATACTAAATTTATATCATTAATATACAAAAGAAATAGAAAGGGTCCCAAGTGAGAACCTTGTGGATTTCCTGAACTAGGTGAAAAAGGTTTAGACAGATGATTTTCTATATTAACTATAAGAGAACGATCTCTAATATAATCGTTGATCCAATTCAACAGGGGTCCACAAAAACCGAATTGCCTTAATTTTTTCACAAGAAGATTAAAATTGATTCTATCAAATGCTTTTACGAAATCTGTATATATTGAATGCAGTTCTAATGATTTTTTAAAAGAATTATAAATGAAATTAACGTAAGAAACAAGATTAGTTGCAGTTGGATTTTTGGCATATTGGCCTGTAGTTTCTTATATTTTCCCGGTTACCTGTTTTGAAAATAGGAATAACGAAGCTCGATTTCCACTGCAAAGGGAACTGACCTGATTTTAACGATTGATTGAAAAGGAATTGAAGAGATTGTACTATACTTAACGCACAATTTTTAAGAAAAACTGGTGATATTCCGTCGGGTCCTGGGCTCTTTGAGTCATCCAATTCAAGAAGTTTTCTCAAAAGAAAATCTGATTCGATTGATAATTCGGATAAACAAAAGGAATTGCTGAGCATTGGAGGATCTGGTATACAATCATCTGTGGAATATACTATGGAAATGTGTTCAGCAAATAGGTTCGCTAAATTACCTGCATCAGAGCTAATTTTATCATCTAAGAACATTGTATAAGGTAAACCGCTTTCCGATTTTCTGCAATTAATATGTCTCCAGAAATATTTTAAATTATTTGGTATTTGGGCTTCTAGGCTGTAAATATATCGCTGATAATCAATTTTAGGTATTTTTTTACATCTAGATCTTAAATCCGAGAATTCATTATAATAGCGTAAATCGCCTGTTTTTTTTTAAATGTGCATAAACAACTTTTTTCTCTCTTATAATATTCTTTAGTTCAACTGAAAACCATTTTGGAAAACAATCGTTATTTACATGCAGGGAACATTATGTAGTTATTGAATTGTTAATAGAGTCGTAAAATGTAGTGAGTGTAAGTGATTTGTGTTCGAGAATAGACCAATCAAAGGAATTTAATACAACATTTAGATTTACAAAATCTGCGCATTTAAAATTTAAAAACCTGGATGGTGAGGAATTATTACTTAATTTAGAGAATGACAATTTAACAAAAATATCAAGAGCCGGGTGGTAAACATCAATGATTACAATTATTAACAATAACATGATCAATATTATTTAGATAAAATGAGATCAAGAATTTTATTAGTTTGATTTTTGATCAAATTATGTTGATTTAAATTTAAAAAAGAAAAAAATATCAACTAAGTCGAAGCTCTTAAAGTCCCTCTAGATTAGGCGCCAAATGGCTGCGCGTCCAAAAACTGGCATCGCGTTCAGCCATTTGGCTGCTACTTAGCATCCACACTAGCAGCCAAATGTAGACAGAAAATGACATAACCAAAATTCCATTTTGGTGATTTTTTAAAATTCAATTATCAAAATCGGACTCTGCGCGTTTTTATTATTTCACGGCCATTCAAAAATTATTCATTTTCACACAAAAGACGAACAAAAGTTGGAAAATTGTCACTTTGAATTTGACAAGCGGTTGGTTGAGTTGCCATATTGAATATCAAAACTCGACGCACAGTCAAATGGCGACATGTTTGGATGGAATGACAACTGCACGTGTCGCCATTTGGCGACTAATCTAGATGGACCTTTAGGATTAGAGTTGCAAATGGCCCAAGAAGGCGAGTCCCATATAATGTCACTCAAATTGTAATCGCCCGTCACTATGAAATTAGCTTTCGAGTGTATTTCCGATAAATGTAAAAGATCTTCAGCATGCTTACGATATTTGTCGGGCAAAGCATCTGGCGGTAGATAAACAGTGCTTACAATTGTACGAACAGGATTAGCCCTGCAAACAATCGGTCAGCAGTCCAGGGTTGAGAAGAAAGGGGGAAGAAAATAATGCGACGGTGTGCGTATGGACACGCACACATACTAAAAATGTCAACCAACAGCTGTTCGCGGTCTTTTGTTTTTTTTTCTCTATTGACATTTTCGTGTTGTGTTTAATGTTCCGTCGTGCTGTCGTATAAGAAAAGCTGAAGAAGAGTGGAGCAGTTTTCCGAAGGATGTTACGGGTCTAAACTGTAAGTACATACAAATACTGCTTTGTGATTAAGCAATTAAGACTTTTTTTCCAAATGTAAATACTTCGGTCGTGTTGGATGTTTTAAGTAGGTACGCGATGGAAATTTAAGCACAAGTATTTTGAGCCGTGCATCATTTTAATTGGAACGCAGGCGAAAATGAGCCCAAACCCGTCGCGGAAGGTGCACATCGTGTATTTCGGAATGAATGGTAAGTGAAGATATTAATTGATTCTTTTGCCTTTTCGCTGTTTAAATTGAACAACTTTACAATTTCAGCGTCGTTTGCGTATTCCGTGCTGGGCAAAACACTGCTGCTACACTACCGTTTCACTTCGATTTTGAAAGACGTTTCAATTACATTAGATTTTGAATACGATTGATACATATATGTTTAGATAAAGACCGCGATTTCCCCTGGCTTACGATTTGAGCTTTGTATTTGATTTGAACATTGATATTGTCCGCGATTTATTTTGACTACGATTTTGATCATTTATTGGAACTTTATGTAAAATTGAATTATTGTATTGTATCTAAACTGACAATATATTTATTTGTTAATATTAAAAGTGTTGATTAATTTCAAACAAATAACGTTTACATCGTCCAATAATTTTAAGTTTTCGAGGCAAGTCGATGTAAAGTAACCACTCACACCCG
Organism: Microchrysa polita; assembly: GCA_949715475.1. Taxonomy (NCBI): domain Eukaryota; kingdom Metazoa; phylum Arthropoda; class Insecta; order Diptera; family Stratiomyidae; genus Microchrysa; species Microchrysa polita. The sequence continues at coordinate 81,250,461 of OX454418.1, read as the reverse complement.
TTTTAGACTTCAATCATTTCTCTCCTTGAATTGATTGTACCTTTGAACTTGCATTGTTGACCCATCCGGGAATTTACTTTACTCTCGTTTTAAATTCGTTCGATTTTGCTAGTACCTACTCTAATTTGTCGTACCTTTTGAATTTTATTTAATCACCTTTTTGATATTTTATTTTTGAATTTTGAACTCTTTGAAATCACTTTAATGTGATAATAGACTATTTTTAAACATATGTTTCGCGTGTTTTATTCGTCAATTTAATATTGAACACCTACTATGGGGTGATACATTATTATTCATATTATGGCCGATTGATCGTACGATGAATTGTGTCGTGTAGGTACAGCGAAAATCATCAGATACATAAGTCTGTTTTTCACTTTCCAATATTTCTGTAATTCTTATTACAATTTCCTTTTTTTCAATTCAACATTTTCCACTTGAAACTAATAAATTTAATTACAGCGAACCTCCCTTTGAAAACGAATATTAATGACTAAATTGCGCTTAGTCGGTACTAATCAAACAGCACTTTATTAATTGTCCAACATATTTTATAAGATCGCCCACAAAATACCGGCCATCACAGAAGTGTGAAGATTATGTTTTAATTATTATCCTGAAGGGTTTAGTGCGATCGACAGTTATTTGCAGAATCAACTGCACTTCAAATTGTAATAGAAATGGCACGATCTTCTGTCGTGCACATACTTAGAATGGTATCCGGTCATCGATTTCATATTTTAAATTGGATTTCATAAAGATGATTTATTGTAAACGCTTTGTACGGATTTATGATGTTATAGGAGCGGTATACAGTCTGGAGCGATGAAATGAAATCAGTAGGTAATGTATCAGTTTAAAATATGCAAATTTACTCAAGACAAAGGTTCGATTGATTCAATTTCGACCTATCAATTAGTTATTGAGAAGATTTGCATCATAAATTGATATTTTTGTCGGCGATGCGTTTATCAATGAGTTCGTTTTTTTTCTCGATTAAAAATGTGAATAATGAATCATCGAGAAGCTCAAAAATGAACAAGACTGTAATCCTAGGTCAACGTTTACTAGAGTTATCCCATTTCTATTCAAACTGCGTTCAGTCCGACAACATGTTCAAATATACAACACAGACTACAAATATGTATCCCTGAAACATTAATTTAATTGACATTATAGCCCCACCGTGTGTGTTTGTGTTAATGTTGAGACTCCATTTCAAAGGTGCAAATATTAGCATTCATGGTGCACAGAACATATTTAGATGTTGCAAAGATCCATTCAATATTTGCATTTGTTATCGTGTCTTGTCTTCGACAACACATTTAACACGGACCACGAGCGTTACATGAAGCCGGGAAGATTGGAGTATGTAGGTACTCGTATATTCATTTTCAAATGGAACCTATGGGCCCGACCGACCGCCATGACAATAAGATCAATTCCGCCTGGCTGTACGTCCAGACCGCTTGTTACCACGGATAGAGCCGATCCAGACCTAGGCATTTGTGTAGATGTTGTGACTATAGCGATGGACCACAGTATATACTATGCAAAAATGATAGAATACCCGTCCTTTAAATGGTCACTGCCACCTCATCAGATTTTCATACCGCAATGTCCCTCCATGGCATAGATGCTATGATGTTAGTTCGCTGCCTCCGCCTTACAGTTGTTGTCTTACTACGTCTTAATTGTTCCGTGCTGCAATTTAAATGGTAATTTCTGGGCAAAGATAATTTTCCTTGTGCTATTGTCATGCAACTTTCATATGGTATCCGGGAGGGAATCATGTTTGCGATCAAAAGCTAATTAATATCATATGAAATTGATTTAATTGAGAGATTATTATCGGCTGGAAGAAATGCGAAATTTACATAGAAAATTGAAGTTGTGGATTATTATGAGAATATAACGGGTGGACGGAAATTGGATTGATATAGTGGGTGGGACGAATTTCACATTGTAACATGAGATAGAGTGGAGATCGAAAAATATAGCTCTTCACGCATCCTACAAGAATCATAAAATCGAGACCACCTAGAAAACTCATCAGAGATCAGACAGACCCTGCACTTACTTGGGCGTATCATGACTTTGGTACTTGCATATATGACATCATGTTCTCATAATCTATGACTAAATATGAAGCATAAAATTATAACTGGCACTCTCTACTACAATCTTCTCTAAAACGTATCAAGAAGACGGATTTATCCATAAGTAACGCATGGGGAATACTCCGCCACGCCGTCATGGTTCAATGATGTCACCAAGTGGCGTATCGTCTTGTGCATCTCTAGTCGTATGAGTCTGATTAAAAATCAAAGCACGTCACCAGATTTGTAACAATTTATGGAATGAAATGGAGAAGCTTCATTTCTTATGGAATAGTTAACAACTCTTCGAATGTACCATATGACAATCGCAACTGTCTCATATTCTATTGCACCTGAGCTGCCATCCGCCACACACATCCATATTCATTATGTCACGATGAAAGGAGTCCACGATCATAGTGCACTTCTTAGCATTATAAAGGAGCAACTTGTCTATACAGGGTGGGCCAATTACAAGTTCGTTTTCAAAAATGCAATAAAATGAAAAAAATTAAATTTTTTTTCCATGTCTTATGGCTTTATTAGAAAGTAAGTAAGCTCCCCAGTGGCGTAGATAGCTTTTCGAAGAGGAGGGGGATCATTTTGCTAGATTACTTATACTTTTACGATTATCAAACATTGCATTTCAAAACTATAATTTCCGTATTTATTACACCTCAAATTAGCAGTTTTGCCAGACGAAAAAAACTGAGTCCTGAAAATATTGCACCGATTTTTTTCGCTTTTTTACTACGGTGAGTGAATTCACAAGTATTCCAATTATTATCGTACAAATTTGCGCTACTGTGATTGGAGTATCAAAGGTTTATATTGGGTTAAATAAGTGGTTCCCAAACTTTTCGGATTTACGGAACACCTAGCATCGCTACTTTCCTGACCGGAACACCTCAAAACAGAGATTAAAATAAATCATATAGTTAAATGTCCAGAAAATGGAAATTGTGAAGTCGAGAGTTCGTTGGGAATCCTAGTATTTGTGGATAAAGTACAGCTTTTGTGTTTTTAAATCGAAATTTTCCGATAACTCAGAAATTCGTGAGTAGATATTTCTGAAATATTTATAAACTTGTAGGACACCGCAGCAGCTATATATATTTGCTATAAATTTCAAGGCCCTAGCTATCAGCCAATTGTTTTAAAAGGATACCAAAAATGTGAGTAGAGCTTAAAATTTGGACTGTTAAACATTCGTTAGGAGAAAAGTTTTGATTAACACAAATTTAATCCTCTAATTTATTTGTGCCTTAATTTAAATCCCAAAAACCTCGTCACAAACACTATGGACATGCTTTATTTTCTGGTACACACTACTTCCTTTTCCATTTCATATAGTAGAAAGTTGTAAAAGAAAATCGGTCGGGTCTCTGATGCTGGTCAAATATTTTACAGTCAAGTTGATTTCCAGTACAGTCTCACACTAAGCTTTTAAAAATTACAAACATTTTTTCGTATGGATTGTTTGCTTTTTATTGTCAAAAGCTCTTTCTACATTTTTCTTATTTTTGGATATCTTCGCCGCGAAACCCCTGAGATCCCTGAGTACCGCGGAACTCCGTTTGTTTGCTTGTTAATTTGATTTGGAATCACTGCCTGCATATAGTTTTATATATATTTCAATTTGGGACATTTCTAAAAAAAATTTTTTAAGATTTAGTTCAAAATAATCCTGGTAATAGTTTTGAAAGTTCTTCGTATTAAATTCAATAAAATTGCGAACAACTAGAGAAAGTCAAGACTTGCTTTGCCCTGCTATATACGTTAAAACCTTTCGTCAAATTTTAACTTAAAAAAAAGAAAAAATGTTGATAAACTCAAACAATTAAGAATGTTCAAAAATTGGCAGCAGTTTTCCAGCGTTTTCTCTTCATTCGCATTAGCTTTCCACTCTCCTGAAGAAATCTTTTTAATATTATGTACTGTATGTATGTAATTTTTCTAGCAGCACATCTAGATTACTTCAGTAGGGCTTGCTGTGCGAATCTCCAGATCCAATGTAAAAAACTAGATGAACGTAAAGCCATGTGCTGTAGTGTTTCTATTCTATTATTATACAATTGAAATTTGAGGAAGTGCTAAATTTTCTATTGCAGTTCTGAAAATGGTTTCATATTTTGATGAAACAGTTCACACGTTAAATAATTCCAGCAAAAAGTTTACTTTTGCTAAGGAAATGCTAACAAATGTGTAACCGAGGGGGGGGGGGGTGATCCCCTTGATCCCCCCTTATCTACGCCACTGAAGCTCCCATTAATGATGAAACACAACTTCATTCAAGTGGTTGCCCGCTGGCGTCGCAGTAGCGCATTCTGTCACAACAATTTTCTAAGACCCTGTTGATGGTTTCAGCCTGTAGCTCACGGATTGCTTGGATGATATTGGCCCTAAGTGCTTGAATCGTTACTGGGTTGTTGGCATAACATCGGTCCTTCACGGTTCCCTACAAAAAAAAGTCCAAAGAAGTCAAATCGCAGCTCCGAAGTGGCCAATTGACATCGCCAAGACGGCTGATAACACGATTTGGGAATTTGGTGCGTAAAAGATCGATTGTGGCATGGGCTGTGTGGCATGACGCGCCATCCTGCATGAACCACAGGTCGCCCAAATCCATTATAAAAAAAAAGCGTCGGATAACATGGCTCGGTAACGCGTACCGTTGACCGAAACTTTGTTACCAGCCTCATTTTGGAAAAAAAAATGCTCCAATGAAGCCACCACTCCACAATCCGCACCAAACTGTAACTCTCTGTGGATGCATTGGCTTCTCGACAACCACGTGTGTAATGGACTAATTCAGACACATAAGTGTCAGTTTTTAAATTCGCTTGGTTTCAACAAATGTCTTTGATCAGATTTATTTCAAATCATTGACATTTGTAAAAATCCCGCTCAAATTCACAAATCGACATTTATGCGTGTGAATTAATCCTAAGGCAACAGCTGTTTTGACAGTTCAGCCATAATGAAGTGGCATTGCCATATGAAAAATTTTGCCACTTCAGTTGGCGGCCATGGGTGAAATGGGGATTGGTGACGGCGGTCGCGAGAAAACTGACAGTTAGTTTTTTGCGGGAAGGAGTTAGGAGGTGATAAAAGAAAATGGAGTGAAAGTGTGGTGAATAATATTGATGTATGGAAAAAAGATATAAATGGAGTACCGGATTTTCAAGGGCGAAGCAGCAAGCGAGGCGTATACGTACACCTGAGAAAGAAAAAAAGGAAATAAGCTAAGTAAATTGGTGACGTCTGGTGGAAGTGGCGTGTGCCTGTCTTTTTTTTTTGTTGTTTTAGTGTAACGCGTCGCGGATAAAAATTACAGAAAAAAAAGGGTAGTAATACATAAAAGCATTGAAAACCTAAACCGTCAAAACACATTTGATTATGGGGGTTACATTTATGAAGTGTTAAAGTTCGCGTTTTGTTCCCTAACCCCATTCCAGGGTAGCTGATGGATGGACGGAGGCACGTGCACCGTCCATAACCCCAAATATATAGTGGCGCTGCCAAATGGTTGTTACTAAGAGCCGGTAGTGAATTTGTTGGCCGGGACTAGGTCCGTAAGAGCCTATCTGTTAAAACGGCATCTGAATGGCCGCATTAAAATTTTCTACGTAATTTTTTTTGCTTCAGGCTGGTGACAGCAAGAGCGGGATGAGGAGGCTTTCCTCCTCATTGTATATTCCCGCGGTTAATTTAATCTTTGCCACTGCGATAGTTTTCCCGTGGTGGACAAATTGCCAGGGAAGGCAATTTGTCGACCGAGGTTCGTGCCAATGGCCGGAACTTGCTCTAGCACTTTCGCCGCCCCGGGCGAGTGGACAAATAGCTGCCCCTTAGGTAAAGTACCAGGCAGATTGATAGTAGATAGCACACATGTTATGTCGCTGTTGTTGTAGAAACAATTTAGGAGACATTTTATTTTTAAATCGAGTGATTTTGGCAGCCCTTGGTCGTTATAACTCATCGGTTCCACGATGGCTGCCCTAGGATCACATATCAACCCAAAAATTCATAGTCACTGTGGGATTTTAACCAACGCTGTAGTAATTCAGAAAATAGAATGTCTACTTACTGAGAAAGCGCAGACTATGTAGTAGAAGTCCGTTCCGCCAAAATTCATACTCTTAAGCGCAATTCACCTCAATTCAGCAAAGCCTTCTAGAGAGTTTGTTTGAAATTCCAAAATTAAAGCTAAGTATTGAATTTCCTCAGCCACATATTATTCATCGCCGGCAAAAAATATACAGATGTCATACGGAAACCTGGCGGGATTTAGAATGACGTATGCAGGGTGTCCCACATTGGGTGGTCAATACTGTAAGGGTTGATAGCGCAACTTGTTTCAGCAAGAAAATTACCAATACAATCGGAATTTTTTTACCGTTACCTTGTTATCGTTCTTTTTGTGAAAGTCATCAAAAATCGTGACTTGTCACGCAAAATCGTAATTGGCAGCACTCCTGATGACTTAATCCAAGATTTCATTTCAGTTTCAGAAACTACATAAAATTTCACAAAAACTGAAGTTTTTCCTGTTGCCAACATTATCGGCACTTTCAAGATACAGTTACTCAAACTTAATAGAAATTTTAAAATAGATTTTTCATCGAAAATTCAAACAGTAATTACATAACGGTGCTTTATACGTACAACTCTGCAAAGTTGATAAAAGTTGCTTCAACATGTTGGGTTTCCAACGGTATATCACTTTTCATATTTACATTGCGGAATTTTAGAATTACACATATTGGATATAAAAAAACAAGGTAATTATTTTCTTATCGGATTATTTAAACTGAAATTTTATTCATTTATTTTTTATATTTTACTATCGCAATTTTGAAAACTTGTTAAATAAAAATGAAAATAAAGTTTTGAATATGAGAAAGAACAAATAAACTAAAAATATTAAATGGGTCTGTTTGATGAATTGGAATAATGCTACTGGAATTGGCCTCCATCCATTTTGTATGCAGAGTCGACACCTTCGCCGCATGGAAGAAACGTCCCGAAGGATTTCAGGAGGGGTTTCCTTAATGTTGTCACAAGCATCATTAATTCGCTGAAGCAGCTGTTCCCGGGAGGTAATCGGCTCGGAATAGACATTGCTTTTTAAGTTACCCCATAAATAAAAATCTAGGGGAGTAAGGTCGGGACTTGTCGCAGGCCACGCAACTGTCCCAAATCTGCCAATCCACTTTCCGGGAAATTCGTTTTCCAAATATTCTTTGAAAGGTCTCGCATTATAAGCGGGCACCCATCTATCTGCCATAAATAGCAAATATTAAATTTTAACCGTTATAAGTACCGTTTCATTTGCCAAACAATGTACCAAATTTCAAATATCTTACAGTTCTGGTCAAAATAATGTAGCGAGATTCTATCCCGAATTATGATTGCCTTTGTATGTCTTTTTTCGATTAAAGGGAAAATTGTTAACGATTCCACTGAAGCCATAATTTTTACCATTCAATGCGTGTTTACCTAAAATTCTTCAATGTAAATAAGAAAAGTGATATACCGTTGGAAAGCCAAGATGTTGAAGCAACTTTTATCAACTTTGCAGAGTTGTGCGTATAAAGCACCGTTATGCAATTACTGTTTGAATTTTCGATGAAAAATCTATTTTAAAATTTCTGTAAGTTTGAGTAACTGTATCTTGAAAGTGCCGATAATGTTGGCAACAGAAAAAACTTCAGTTTTTGTGAAATTTTATGTAGTTTCTGAAACTCAAATCAAATCTTGCATTAAGTCATCATGAGTGCTGCAAATTACGATTTTGCGTGACAAGTCACGTTTTTCGATGACTTTCACAAAAAGAGCGATAACATAAGGTAACGGTAGAAAAAAATTCCGATTGTATTGGTAATTTTCTGGCTGAAACAAGTTGCGCTATCAACCCTTACAGTATTGACCACCCAATGCGGGACACCCTGTATATGTGGTTTGGGGATTTATCGAAGCAGACCACTACTTTTTGGGTTCATTTTCGTCCCCTTACTGTGATTTCCAGAAGTCATCACTGAGTCCCGTGTGATGTGTAGCATGTCTTTGAAGCCATGAGTGTTCCACACTTATTGTGGATTTGCCTAGGATCCTCAGCATCCTACTACCTAGTGCTGATCACTCACACACAATGTGCTGCCGTCTTAGCCAGACATACATCATCCCCCACGATTTTCATCTTAGTTAGATGCAGTTTAAAACTATTTTACCATGCCCTGTCACTAAGGCAGTTGCCCAGCTTAGGCTACTCCGTGTATAACTGAGTACCTGTTTAGCTTTCCTCCCTAGTGAGCTAGTAATTGCGTTTCGAGCCTGCCCACAAGTAAATAGCCTTCGCCATCGTTGCCGATGTATGGAATAAAGTAAGAGGTTGAAAATTAATGTGAACATTTGTTTTCCACAAAAACATTCAACACACTTTAGAAAACTCCGCTCTCAAAAATGGTATGCAAAAATGATGGGGCCGATAAGCATAAATTAGCCGGGTCTCTTCGAAGACGAGTTTCTTCAGTGGTTTCAATTTGGGTGGCTTATTTTCATAATGGCATAATTTCGCGAGTTGTTATAGAGAATAAGGTAAGAGCTAGTTAAATCGGGGGAACCTAGCCAAATCCCGACACTAGCATGTCCGGAAACATATTAGGGAGACTTCTATTGCGGTTCTGGCAATGTGTACTGTGTTTCCTCAACTTGCTGAAATCCACTATCCACTATCCAACTACCTTGTCCCAAATTGGCCCACTCCATTCTAGGTGAATCAATGAATCCATTCGCGAGGAGACCCAGCTAATTGCTGCCAAATGTGGATACATGTTTTCTAAAATGCCTGAAAAAATTTGTTGGTGCATTTCGGCAAGAAATTCCTCATAGAAGATTTTTTTAACGCTTTTATGTGCTGAGTGTTTATGCACTAATTATTTATAATTTATTATGGTTTCTCCGGAGGTTCAATATTTACTTAGTGGACGTGATCTCCTATGACTCAACAGATTGAAATAAAATATTAGGCCACAATCGGGCCATGCAAAACCGCGCGCACAAAACATCAAAGTTGTGGACAACACACGCCTGGGATGGACAGAGACGATGGGGATTTAAATTTTGCCAATTGTTCGGTTTGGTCAACTGCTAGCCGTGTGGTTGGAGGAATCAAATCCGACCTTGGACCGATCTTTGGAACGTTACGCTATCAGCTCTCGAAAGACGAATTTTTCTTTCTTTTTATCGCCACTAGCGACACTTTCTGCATCATCCAAACATGTAGCGGAAAATATTCCACTTCAAAATCAGGTAGCCCTTATCTTTGACAAGAATTAGGAAAAATGCAAGCAAATCCTTAATTCTGATGAAAAGAAGAGGAATTTTCAATCGGAGGACGAAATCAGCACACCATTTTCGAATAAGTTTCTTTTTAAGGAAGAACTAAATTAGCACATAACTTTGCAAGTATCACAGATGTCAAGTTTAGGCAAATATCACTAAAGATTTTAAGATTCCAAATGCAGTATTCGTATCAATTGTGGGCCCTTCAAAGCCCACTTTGCATCCTTAAAACACAACTTTCAAAAGAGAACTAATAATGATATAGATGATAAATACAAAAACTAACGCGTTTCCTAAAGAAGCAATTGTTGTGCTTCTTCACTTAAACAAACCATTATTCCTTATTTTGTTTCACCCCTTTTTATTTCATCTGTAGTTTCCATGACACTAAATCGAAGTTGATAACGAATTTTTCCTTTTGGCTTTTCGAGTTTTTTATCCATGTTTTTGCCAAAAAGCCGCCCCTAAAATTTGGCGCCCCGGGCGACCGCCCGGCTTGCCCCCCCTTAGAGCGGGCGCTAGTTGTATACCGTCGTACGGTGGCTTCTCAACAACGAAACAAGGGATGGCGGAGCACCCATGTTAGGAAGATGGGTTGCGGAACCGAGCCCTTTGTACACCACGGGAAGACGTAAGTGCTTCCGTCGGTTGAGGATCGTTTATGAAGAGTGAGGAAGGCCTCGCCCTTCCGCTCTCGTCGTCACCAGCCTTTCTTTTTTTTCACTTAATTCCCATTTTTAATCCCTTTGTTTGTCATCGCTCTCCCTAGGCATGCGATATCCCTTTTTAATGTAGAGGACAAGTTGCAACAGGCAGCACAAACCCAGCCCAACACTACCGCTCTGAGCTACAGCAAGCGCATGCCGCTGCTCGCTCGTTGAGGAGCCCTTCCTTTGGCCAAACCTGCACGGTTGTAGAGGCCTTGGCTCCGTCCCCTGGGACATCTTCGGATGTACGACGTCCTCCGTTACACGTGCGGGTTTTCCGAGCCCCAGATGCGTTTATTAACCTAGCCGCCGAGATGAAAATGCACCTCATCAGAAAAGAGAATTGTTCGCCCAAAATCGTTGTCCAATTCAAGCTGCTCTAAGGCCCAAACTGCAAAACCATAACGAAGGTGACGGTCTTGCGACTTTAATTGCTGAGTGAATTAGACCTTGCAAGGGAATAATCCGAGATCGTTGTGCAGAATTCTTCCCAGACTAGTGCGTGAAATGTTTAACTGTTGAGATCGATGGCGTGTGGATAGAGTCTCACACTCTGGGCTACAGCAGCAACATTTTCATCTGTGCGCACCGTACGACAACGGGAAACGTGCGAGTGTTGTCCACTAGCATGCCAGTCTCACGAATTTTTTGCACAAACTTGCGTACGTGACACTCGGTGGGTGCTTCATTTCGGCAAAAACTTCTTTTCAATAAACGCACTGTTTGGGCTAGACAGCACTCACTTTGAAAATAAGTTTTCAATATCTCCCAACGTTGTTCAAGCGTAAAGCGACTCATTTCGTTCCACAGAGGTATGATACTGACTTTTTATCCAGATTTCGAGCGAAAAACAGCTGTCAGTGTCAAACAAACCTATGATTTAAAAACGAACTTGTAATTGGCCCACCCGTTATATACCTCCGATTGGTATGGGGACTTGAATGTTTCTTGGGAATTCACTTACTTTGTTATTCACGGAATTAAGCTAATGGGGCAAATGTTTTGTGTTATGTATTTCATTATAACTTTCTGATACACTTCGACTCTTCGACGTTCGACATCTTCACGTTCAATTGGGAACGGAAGACTCATCGTCATCATCTCTGCCGCTTCGATGCAATATCCTGCCCATATATGGATCAGGCTCGCCATATTCGTGTATAAGAATGGCGCAATGTTGTCTAGCTTTGCGGTTGAATGCACTACGGTTTCATGTTCATCATAATATGTCTTGTATGCTTCTGCTCTATGAATATTAATATTATGTACTAGCCTAGGTTCCAGAGGCGTAGAAAAAATTGACAAGATGCAACGACAAAAAAAAAGACAAATCATTCTATCCGTCACGCAGAACTCATTATCAATCATTTTCCGATCGAAGAAAAGTCGTTGTTTCCCACAATCAAAATTAATGAGAATCTGTTGAGCCTTTTTCTTTAACATTATCAAGTTGAGAATTTTTCTACATGCATGCAATGGCGCCCTATTGATTCCACTCCACGAAATTGAAAGCTATTGCGTTCTAAACTCCTGAACAATGCCGCCGAAAATGGAAAACAAGAATTTTCTAATTTCAGCTAATGTAAAAAAAAGAGTTCTTTAAGAATCTTCTTATTAATGTGGCGTGCCCAACTAACTCAAGAATCTATTTATTCTGGACTCCTCCGACAGCCGACAAATGAGCACTTTCGATTACAACTGGCTGGTAGTATACGATGTCGATCATCCATAAAAGTGTTCATAATAGTCTTTCAGTGCAATACAAAAGAGTCTTTTCTACCGTAAATAGTGATACACCCGCCGAATATATAATTACCATGATTCGTGTATAGAATAGAATAGAACAGTTCTATTTTTTCTTCTTATCTGAAATGTTTTCTTAAAGTTTCGATCAGAACAAAGATGCCGATATAATTGTAGACGAAGCATCTTTGTTGTTATCGAATGATAGCTACAAGGTATTTTCATTTCATCTTAGTTGAGGAAAAGGGAGTCCAAAAAAGATAGATTGCGGACATGTATGGGATAAGTTCAAGAGAGCGATGTAATGCACTGAAATTTGGTAATTCTATAGGAAACGCAAACGGACCGGTAGATTAGCTGTCGCTTAGGTTGAAGTAAAGATGTTGTTTAGTAGTGAATTCAACATGATAACATAGGAGTACATAAGTAGACGTAGGCAGGGCCGGATTTAGGTTCTATGCCGCCCCAGGGCAATGGTCCACTTGCCGCCCTCCGCCACTAGTTAAGGTTGTAAGTCGAAAATTTGAAATTATTTATTTGAAACGAAAACGTACAAAAAAAAAATCCGTAATAACGAAAGCTTACGGTGGATTTTTAAGTGATAAATTTTTATTTAATCCAAATCGAATAATCTAGAGTAATCCGGTTTCGAAATTTTTTATTTTGTTTTCAGTGAAAAATATGACAAAAAATAGCTCCATTAGCGTTATTCAGGAGAATTCATTCGGCGCCTAAAAAGTGCTATGTTTCCCTGACTTTAATTGTTTGCAAAGCAATTTTCCGTTTTTTCACTGAACAAAAGATTGTAACATTAATAATTCAAATGTAAAAATTCTTAAAAAAAATCATTTAAACCTATTCACATGATGGAAACTTGTTGCTGAAAAATGTTATAGCCAATGAAGCATTTCTAATTATCAAGAGTTTGACCCGTCCCGAAACCGAATCCTGGCTACGGCCCTGTGTGTGATCGATTTTTCTAACTAGGGCTGCCAAATCTTCGATCAATATCAATCAATCCCAAAGACTCGTTTAGTACGAAAGCTAGTTTGAAGCGATTATGAAGCCTTTAAAAAAATAAAATATTTATAGCAAATACCATGGCAATGGTTGATTGGGTATGTGAAGGTCATCCTTGATAAGTGGACCCTATCAAAATTTTAGTCAAAATCATTTTTAGTTTTTCCAAGGGATGTATAGGGATATCAAAACAGAGAGTGATGATTTACTTTGGAAGCGCTTTACACTCTCAGAAGAATCGTTATGACCAAAAACATTTTTCTTTTTTTTGCCAGTGGAGAATTTTTGTAGGTTTCTGGAAAACAGGAGCTTGCGGACAAGTACTCCTGCTTTTTTCGAAAAAACAAAAACAGAACAAGTGCATCAAAAATCGTCATGTAGTTTGATCAAAGGAAAATTGTAATGCTCTCGCTTAATTGACAGTCACTTGGGCCACAACCTAAATGGTCACCATGTCTTCAAGGGGAGCTCTATAATGTTCCCATTTCCATTGATGGTATTTATCAAAGCAATTGCTTGGCTTTCATATGGGTGCGGCCTCCAGGAGTATGTATCCGCACTGAGAATTATGTCCAAAATTATTATAAATCTGAGCTCTTTTAAATTGCAATACTTGAAACACAGATTTATACAAAATCTATGCCAATAATGTATCAGGACTCTTCAGGAGCAATAATTGCTAAGCGATCATCGCGTCAGTTTTTCTAATAACACAAAAATTAATTCAAATTTTTGCAAAAAGATAAACGTGGAATTTCTCCTTTCAGCCATACAAGTAAGATTTGATTTCTATAGAAACTGGTCAGTATGGGTTAATACATATAGAGGAATACAGCATCATTTCATCAAATATGTAAATAGTCTTCCAGGATTTATAGAGCAATAGTCGCTCAGCAATATCTTCGCATCAGTCGCCCCAACTAAAACAAGCCTCAAATACACGCAGCAATTCCAATTTCCTTCTCTTGCTGAATTTAGACAATGTAAGAAGGCTGAATGCAGGCTCAAACATACAATTTTTTATTTGTAAATATCTATGAAATTCAAATGTAGTTTTCAATAAAAGTAATCGACATTTGATGAGGTGTCTATACACCGTCCAAAAATAGGGCAAAGATGGACCAAATCAGAACTTTCAACGTTTTGACAGGACGGTAGATTAAGATCTAAAAACCAGGACTCTCCTGCCAAAAATAGGACGTATACCACCATTAGGCATAGTGTGAAGCTAATGCATTTCGAGGATGGTTTCTACTCCTAGTTTAACCGAACAACACGCCACCAGTAAGCCATTCGGAGTGAATGCTTGTATAAGAATTTCAGTTAGATACTTTAAAAACGGAGTCACATCTTCACCTCAAATACAAATTGAACGAACTAGAATAAATTAAAAAGAGCAAACTAACATTTATTCAAATTATGTCATGTTTTAAAAATTTGCCGCCCCTCTTAATCAGACGCCCCGGGCTGTTGCCCAGGTTGCCCATATAGGAAATCCGGCCCTGGACGTAGGCTGACACAGCTGCGTGCGCAGAGCAGAAACGAAGTTTTTAATGAACGGCGCAAAAAACCCGAATTTTGGAAACCATTATAAAAACAGGCCAATATCAAAGTATGTATTTGGCTATTCTAAATCGAATGGAATAGGTTTCACGCAGATAGGATCAGCCATTTTGAAGTTATTTCCATTTTAAGGGGGGAGAGGGGATCATTTTTCAGTTTTTCTTAATTATTTGAAAAACTGTAAAAGTCACAGCAAAATGGTTCGAGGACACATGAAACTACTCAAAAACTATCTTTGCAATGACAAATAATTCAATTGACTTATTTTGAAAAATTATAGACCAAAAAATTAAATGGGATATTATCATTTTTTTACATTTCCATTTTTTACTGTAACTCTGCAAGAAATGCTAGTTGAGCCACCATAATTTAGGGAAATATTCTTATCAAAATTAAGTTGACTTTTGCGAAAAATTGAGTTGCTCCGTCCAAGGACACGCCTGATTCTCCTATTAGAACTTGTTCAAGTCAACAAGTCCATAGCTCCTCGCCGCCGGGGTGAAGGGAAGTGGTAAATTTTGACTGAACGTCAAGACAGAGTCCCTTTATACTCTCCACCAAAAACTAGTTCAATAGGATGAAAACTACGGTTATCTCCGGCTCAAAGAGTGGGTCCCACATTTTACAGTAGATATTCAAAAATCATGTCTACAGGGTGGCCCAATTGAACTGCAACTTTTGGCTTACTGATTTTTTTATTTATTTAATACATAATTTTATTGAAGATAAGCAACAAATATTGAAATACATACAATTATATTTTTAAAATTTAATTCAAATTTTCGATGTGACCGCACCATTAGCGCGAACTATGGCTTTGAGTCGGTTGACAAACGAATAGCACGTTGCACGAATGTGAGCCTCTGGCATTTTTGCCCATTCACGGCGATGAGCTGCCTTCAGCGCATCAATACTCTGGTATATTTTAGTGTTGACATGGGCCTGCAAAAGCCCCCATATGGAGTAGTCCAGCGGATTCGCATCCGGTGAATGATGAGTCCACTGTTCGGTCGAAATGAACTTTGGAGCATTGTTTCTTAAACAGTCTTGGTTTGCGCGTGCTTTGTGTGACGGTGCAGAGTTTTGGTGAAATGTCCATTCTCTTTCAGTAAAATGTCTGCGTGCCCACGGCTTCAAAGCACCTTCCAAAACAATTTCTCGGTAAACGTTCGCATTCATCTTGATGCCACAATCAAAAAACATTAGCGGATATCGACCATTCGCCGTCACGACTGTCCAAACCATCACAAACGGTGGGGATTCAGTTCTGGTGGCCATCCGGATATCTAAATTCTCGGACGACCTTTCTGTTAGGTAGACAGGATCGTTTTGTTCATTTATAAATTGCTCAATAGGGAAATTTTTCTCATCGAAGAAAATGATATTTCGTAACTGGCCACGTTCGTGCAATCGCAATAGCTCTTCCGCCCTATCGAATCTAACTTTTTTTTGGGCTTCGGCTAGATGTTGTCCTTTTTGTATTTTGTAATGCTTAACTTTGAGCTCCTTTTTCAATATTCGCTGAATTGTTGATTTCGAAATATGCAGCTCAGCAGCCATTTTTCTGCCACTCCGTCGAAAATTTCGGCGAATTCGAGCCTTGATGTTCCGTACCATTTCCGGGGTTGATACAGTTTTTTTCCGGCCACCACCATATCGTTTAGCAGCACTACCAGTTTCATTGTAACGAGCTATGGTTCGAGACACGAAAGATTTGTTGATATTTAGGTGTTGAAGAGCACGAACAATTTTCACTTGCGGCTTTCCAGCCAAATATAGCCCAATCACACTGTTACGTTTTACTTCCATCACGGATAAAGTGTTTTTCACAACACTCAGGCGCAAACGCTTGCGGATGCTTAAACACAACAAAGTGAACTGTCGTGGGACAAATTATGAGGGCGCTATCATTGGCGGTCACAGATTTACAGTTACCTACATTTGGTTGCAGTTCAATTGGGCCACCCTTTAAAACAGCCAATATGACATAACAAAATCGGTCATAAAAGTAGCCTGGGGTTTTATGGGGTTATGATTCTTACATATTAGTAATCTTGAGATGTTCTGAAGTAATGTAGCATAAACAGACCCTTGGAGGCACGTGGAGGAAGTTGTTAAAACTAAATGTGAAAAATGCAGATAGGGTCAATTTGACCTTCAATGATTAAAATTAAATTTTTTTTTTTTTTTTTTTCAAATTTTTTTGTTCACTTTTTTATGCTAACATATTTATTATAACTAGAGCCCGGATTTTTTTGCAGTGAAAAATTGGAAAACGTGCAGTAAAAATCCCGAAACGTGCAAAATCGTGCAATATTAATTCCAAAATGTGCATTTTGCGTGTAACATAAAAAAAATATGTTTTATAGGCTTTTAGAAGCTCAGACTTTGGAGCAGTCGACGAAGAAAAATTGTACTTTAAGAGGACTAGCTCTAAAAAATTAAATAATTTTTACTTAAGTACGGGACACTTTAACCTAACGTAAGTTTCCCCCATAAAATGCTCTCTAGATTAGCTCATTGCAATAAGGTTTATTAGTTTAGGATCCATCGCATAGCCTTTGACTTTATCTAATTCGTGAATGAATCGTTTTCAAAGGGGCAGATGTTCCTATTTGTATTAAAGTTTAGTTAACCACCAGTTAATTAACATGCACTCCACAAACAACAGCTGCAAAATTGTATGAGTTTGACGAAATTTCCATATGGCCAGTGGCGTAACGTACGGTGTCCGATGTGTGCGGTGGAACACGGGCCCCCAACTGCCAGGGCCCCCCCCCCCCAAAGAGGAGAACTTTTGCACTGTTTTGTGAATTTCTGGTTCATTGGAACATTGGAACAAGAGCCAAGTGTGTTTATCTCACACTGCCGCACAAAAAAAAATCTCTTCAGACTTTGTATATTTGTACGTTTGCGCCAGGGATTACGGATTTACACATTTTCTGACATTCTCATTTTTCGCCGTCCTTTTCGAGTGCAAGTACATTATATTAGCTAAGGCTCGATCTAGGATCTTTCGCGAACGGCAAATAGCTAAAGCTTAAACGCAATTTGAAATAACTTGAGCAATTTACCTTTCGCGAAAGATCCTTATCACAGTCTAAGAGCTCCATGAGACAGTCATATTTCTATTCATATTTCTAGTCATCATACCATGTCCTTAAGACTACTCTAAATCGAACTCTAAAAATTTAAACCGAATGAATCGAGTAGGCTTAATAATATGACTAGAAATATGACTGTGTCATGGAGCCCTAAGACATTTAACTTTTCGTAGATTACCTTCAAATCAAGTTGTACAAAATATGAGAGACACTTTTAATTTTAAATACCTAATACGAACATTAATACAAAAACCGATCTGCTTTATTTACCTGCAAATTTTTAATTTTCCCTTTGCACATTAATACGTATGAGCTTTGAGCTTTCCGAGTCCTGAGCGTTTTTCAATCTTTATCAAAAATGTAACTTTTATCGTTCTCTCTTGGGATTCTAAAATCAACGCGCGCGTCGATGATACAATTATAAAAACATTAGGGTTTTTTTTTAAATTCCGTAAATAATTTGATAAAGCTACTAAATGAACTCGTTTTAGTATGTTTAGATCGCCAGTTATTACTTCTTCATGAAAATTGAGGGTCTCATTTTTATCTTAGTCATTTGAAAACTTAAAAGACATTTCCAGTAAGACCAAAAGAGCGAAAAACTAACTTTCCTCTTCTTGGACATTCAGCTGAAATTCTGCTATTTTTGTACTACGCAATCTTAATGAAAATTTAAGGTCTCGTTTTTAGCTACTATGTATTCCAGACATATTCGCTGAATTAACATTCTTTCCTGACTGTCTAAAGCTCTGAAATATTGGCAAGAAGCCCTTTTCCAGTTCTATGTTTCACCAAGCGAAAAGCACACTTCGCCTGCGAATCTAATAACGAGACTAAGTTGGCCTATATGTTCTATTAAATCTAATATTTGAATTGATTGCTCAGCCTGCTGGTAAATCCGCCACACAGAATTAGGGCCATGTGTTGCTGGCCTAAATTTATTTATTCACGATCCCCCAGTCTTTTAAATTGTATTTCCCATGTAGGGAAAAAATGTGCTCACAGATCCCCTCCCTCTCCGAAAAGTTTTCTACGCCACTGATTCTATTAAAGAGGACAATGCGAATCGCTGCAATGAAAATAACAGCCAATTTGATAAATTTAGCACCAAAGGTTGTCTAAAAATTTTATTTATTTTAGAATTAAGCCTTAACAGGTTAAAAGTAGTGTGGCCTTATGGTAAACGGCAGTGCAAAAATATTGGATATACCTAATGACTGTAGGGGCCCCCATTTCGATTTCGAACACAAGATATTTTTGATACGTTACGCCACTGCATATGGCCATCGATTTTGATTAGTTTTATCGTTTTTCAACTTGTTTCTTTCTCATTACTTTTATTCTCTTCTCTGTCTATCGAAAAATTCTGCACATTTACATTACAATGTCATGAAAGGGGCTCAAAAATGGAAATGTCCGTTTTCATTCAAAAACCCTGAAATGTGCAACTTCGTGCACTATACCCTGAAAAATGCAAGTTCGTGCATTTATGTTAAATTGCACGAGAATCCGGGCTCTAATTATAACATAAATATTGAAAAAAAATCATAAAACAAAGTCTTATGCGAATTTATAGTCAGCGTTTTAATGGAACTTGATTGTGGAAAAATGTGCTTAAACTGCAAAATCAACTCTCTACACTTTGAGTGCCGCTGATTTCTTAGTCACAGATATCGGTCCGAAATTTTTTGTAGAAAGTAACTGTGCGGCGCGCGGCGCGGTTTGTGCGATCGCCGAAAATTTGGTAAGGATTGGCGATAAAACAGTTTGTTTTGTTATATAATTTATTTGTTTTGTTTTTTATACAGGGTGTCCGGAAACTGCCGCATAAACGCATCGGATTGTGATTTCTTATGTGATTTCCAGCAAAAAAGTTGTATGGAAAATACTCCCAATTCTTAGCCCTATAGCTGCCATAGGCATTTGAAGATTTTTGAAAAAAATAATTTTCTTATACGACTAAAACCTCAATTTCTCAAAAGCTAGAGTAGCTAGAATAGCAAACTAAGATGATTACTACAGCCAATACATTTACCATCAAAATAAAACTAACCGCACTAAAATTGGATAAGAGGTTTGGTTTCTACAGAACTTCAAAGTCAAATTTTTGTGATCTGACCCATAAACAATCTATGTATTTTTACATCTCAACTTTCTCCATCTTCTGCCAAGGTGAGGTGCTCTTACAGTTCCTTAAAATTTAGCGCATAGTCCGATCATATATTTCCGAGTCCTATCTATCGCCGTTTTAAAGATTGCAGACGTTGATTCCTGAAAACGCTTCTTAACGCCAGAGAATCGCATTTTTCCGTTCTCATGTGATATTTTTCGAAAATGGGTTTTCCAAAAGTCGATGAAGAGCAACTCCATACCTACATTTTGCCGACAAAATCAGAGTCCTAGCTATCGCCGTTTCAAAGATACAGCCGTCTAAAGATGGGGCAATAATTGCACACGTTGACCCCTGAAACGCTTCTAAAGGCAGGAAAATCACATTTTTCAGATTTCGTATGAAATTTTTCGAAAATGGGTTTTACACAAATCGATGATGAGCAACTCCAGACCTACATTGTGCTGAAAAAATCAGAGTTCTAGTTTTCGCCGTTTCAACGATACAGTCATCTAAAAATGGGGCAACAATTGCACACGTTGACCCCTGAAAACGCTTCTAAAGGCCAGAAAATCACATTTTCCCAAATTTGTATGAAATTTTTCGAAAGTGGGTTTTCCAAAACTCGGTGAAGAGCCACTCCAGACCTACATTTTGCTGAAAAAAATTCTTGGTCCTAGCAATCGCCGTTTCAAAGATACAGCCATCTAAAGATGGGACAATAATTGCACACTTTGACCCCTGGAAACGCTTCTAAAGGCCAGAAAATCACATTTTCCCAAATTCGTATGAAATTTTTCGAAAATGGGTTTTCCAAAACTCGGTGAAGAGCAACTCCAGACCTACATTTTGCTGAAAAAAATCAGAGTCCTAGCTATCGGCGTTTCAAAGATACAGCCATCTAAAGATGGGGCAATAATTGCGCACGTTGACCTTTGAAAACGCTCCTAAAGGCCAGAAAATCGTATTTTTCGATTTCGTATGAAATTTTTCGAAAATGGGTTTTCCAAAAGTCGGTGAAGAGCAACTCCAGACCTACATTTTGCTGAAAAAAAATCATAGTCCTAGCAATCGCCGTTTCAAAGATACAGCCATCTAAAGATGGGACAATAATTGCACACGTTGACCCCTGAAACGGCCAGAAAATTGTATTTTTCCGATTTTGTATGAAATTTTTCAAAAATGGGTTTTCCAAAACTGGAATTTGAGCTCCAGACCTACATTTTGCTGAAAAAATCAGAGTCCTAGCTATCGCCGTTTCAAAGAAACAGCCATCTAAAGATGGGGCAATAATTGCACACGTTGACCCCTGAAAAGGCCAGAAAATCGCATTTTTCCGATTTCGTATGAAATTTTTCGAAAATTGGTTTTCCACAAATCGATGAAAAGCAACTCCAGACCTACATTTTGCTGAAAAAATCAGAGTCCATGCTATCGCCGTTTCAAAGAACAGCCGTCTAAAGATGGGGCAATAATTGCACACTTTGACCCCTGAAAACGCTTCTAAAGGCCAGAAAATCACATTTTTCCAAATTCGTATGAAATTTTCTGAAAATGGGTTTTCCAAACCTCGATTAAGAGCAACTCCAGACCTACATTTTGCTGCAAAAATCAGAGTCCTAGCTATCGCCATTTCAAAGATAGAGCCATCTAAAGATGGGGCAATAATTGCACACGTTGACCCTTGAAAAGCTTCTAAAGATCGGAAAATCGCATTTTTCCGATTTCGAATGAAATTTTTCGAAAATGGGTTTTCCACAAATCGATGATGAGCAGCTCCAGACCTACATTTTGCTGAAAAAATCAGAGCTCTAGTTATCGCCGTTTCAACGATACAGTCATCTAAAGATGGGGCAACAATTGCACACGTTGACCCCTGAAAACACTTCTAAAGGCCAAAAAATCGCATTTTTTCCGTATTCAGGTGAAATTTTTCGAAAATGGGTTTTCCAAAACTCGATTAAGAGTAACTCCAGACCTACATTTTGCTGAAAAAATCAGAGTCCTAGATATCGCCGTTTCAAAGAAACAGCCATCTAAAGATGGGGCAATAATTGCACACGTTGACCTCTGAAAACGCTTCTAAAGGCCAGAAAATCGAATTTTTTCGATTTCGTATGAAATTTTTCGAAAATGGGTTTTCCAAAAGTGGGTGAAGAGCAACTCCAGATCTACAGTAACAACAACGCATTGGTCTCGGCGATGACATGATCCAAGATAGAGCTACCAGTAGAAATATTTGGACACTTTACCACCAGAACGGGCGATGTGCCTACACCGCAGTTTGAGCGGTGCAATGCCATGGAGCGGTGTAAAGAACGAGCAACGAAGAAGAAAGACGAAACAGGTGTACGAATTACAAAACCCAAGTTGTCATTTCATTGGAAATGTTATGTATGAAAACTTATTAGAAGCCTGACCATTACAGTTTGCCGCAGAAGGTCATGCTTTTCAACAAAATCTGCAATAAATGTAACGGTTGAATTTAGAGAAATAATTCGGGCGACATTGTCTCAATAACAAAACTGTAGAACCGACAGAATGTGTATTGAAAACCGGTTTCGGGACACCCTGTATAACAAAATTAGCAAAAGAAAAAGTGCTAGTATCTTGAAAAGATCTGTGTTTTCTATATTGTTACTATAGGTTAGCAACCTGTGCTTTAATTAAAATACAAACAAATCGGGTTACTCGCTTAACACTTTCGTTTCAACTCACTGGAGAATTGTGTATCTATGGCTAAAGCTGTTCATACGCTTTACGGCAGTATCAATGAAAGCAAAAGACTGGCCAAATGAATCCTATAACGTTCCAACAAAGGACTTGAAGTCACTAAAGAAAATGTTAAGTTTTTTCTCCTTTTTTATTCAAGTTTAACCAATAAAACCGTAATTTTCGCTATCTAGCTAACAGGCCTTAATCTAATTGAAGTGTGAGTCGTACAATTAACGGGATTGTTGAGCCTTCCATAGAAAAAGTCAAATAAGTCAGCTTGGACTTTCTTTTAATCAACTTAAAAACTACCGCAATGTTTTCTAACTCAATGCCAGATTCTATTAGAAAACGCATTTTAATAATTGAATTTGCACCACCTTTGATTGCGGAAGTGTATATTGTGTGGGAATTCTAACAATAAAATCCCACCTGAACATATGCTTCTATGCCATCATCCATTTTTCACTTCCTTCTTTCGTGCCTCAAGTAAAACTCACCAAACAATAAACTGATGTACGGAATTAAATCAACACGATTCAATGCGGTCAATTACATTGTTTCAATTTCATTTAAGGCAATCGACAGTTGAACTACTACAAGTTTCCATCAACATCAATCCTGTGTGTCTCTCTTATATGTGTTCAATGATCGTTCGCCAGTCGCAATCACAACCGAAGCACAATGTTCAATTTTATATGTACGATCAAGCTGCGCCCAATGTATCCGCGTCTGCCCTTTGGTCTATTGGTTTGGTTCTTCTTATACGCACTACATCTTCTCAGAGCTTGGGTGGAAAACTTTTTTCCTTTTTCAACCGTTCTTTAGATCTTCTTCTTATTCTGAAATTTCAATTTCATAGTTTGATCAGTAACATTCTATTCAATTTGTATTTTATGGTAATGCAACGTGTGCGCATGCTAATTGAAGCATGCGGAAAGATTGCTTGCGCGCCAGTCATCTTCCTTTCCGGGACAATCTTGCGCAATAGTGGAAGTTGTGTGGGAAAGTGAATAAGAAACCAGTTGGAAAAGTGTAGATTTGTTAAGCATTGATATTGATTTGACCATAAAAAATATTGTCTCTTTCTGTAGGATATCTATACTATATTATCAACCCAATTTAGGACAAATTTATCTATGCAACAAACTTATTTCGTAGTTCAAATATAATACAAAATTGAACCTCAAATGAAAAGGCTTCAAAAGAGCAGAGACGCTCAATTAGTTTCCCACTGAACTTGAATCATAACTAAATAGCTCTGAATATCACCCATAGAATACACAGCCAGAAGAACAGTAGAACGATCTGTCTTGAAACAAGCTAGAGGCTGAACTCAACTTCTACCATAGCAAGCCAGCAATACTAGAAATTCTGCAAGCCCCAACCGATGAATATTGAAATGACACAACGACACAAGGAAGTGAACCATTGAAAAGTGATATTCAATGGTCATGAAATTTATTTATTTACGAAACTAATTTGTTTATGGACGACGACGCGACCGCGACGAATGTGGTTTTCTTGTACACACGGTGTCCATACAGGCAACTATGGTGGAGGATACATACAGCTGTATTCTATTCAAGAAACCGTTAACCACTAATATGGGGGAAATTTATGTTAATGTCGATACGTGTGGTGTGGTCAAGATGAATGGAATGAAGGAGAAGATTGTGTATAGGTAGGAAGCGATCTGAAGGTCAGTTAATTTTTCCTTGTGCATATATTATGAACATTATGGGATTATGAGGAGATGGTTTTCTGGAATAAGGAAGCAATTGTGCTTTTCGTTAATATGTTGAGTGGGTTGTTGGAGTACGGCTGTCAGGTGCGATTTTGTATGGGATTTGAAATGAAGATTAAGAAGTTTGTGGTAATCCAACGTTTCCTATAACAGTAACCGTATACATATGTGATTACACATACGTATGTAGTTAGTACATATTTCGGGAGTAAAATGACAATTTATATAAATACAAGCTGGCCCGGCGAACTTCGTATCGCCTCAACTTTTAAATGTTACCAATGTGTGAGTGCGGCAAAAGTACTGAACTCTGCGAATGTGTTGAGGAGATACAGGCATAGTCTAAGAAAATTGACCCTAAATACGGCCATCGAACGGCCTGATCTTGAACATATTGTTAATACTTACACAAAATCTCACGGCTAAATTAGCTGCTTTTCGAGAGTTATAGAGCTTTTAAAAAAGGTCTAAAATAGAAAATAGTCTAATTTATTTTTTAGTCTAGCACCGAATTTCCAATCAAATTCTAATGTGTTATGTATATCATTGCAATGGAAATTTTATGTGGTCTTTTTGTCCTCATATCATTTTTCTGTATCTTTTGCCATTTTTTAAATAATCCCAAAAAACCGAAAAATTACCCCACTTTCCCCCTTTTTATAAGGTTGCGGACCCCCATTCGCTTGGGACTTTTTTTCCCATAATCCGGGGGCCATTACCAACCATCCTGCAAAAAACATTCCAATGTAGGATTTTTGCCGACCAAATATCCTAACTTTCTTAGACTTACAAAAGCATCAGAAAATGAGCTGCGATTTTCCAGATGTGTCTCCTACTGAGGATAGCACTAAGTCAGATGTTTATTTGGAAAATACACAAAAATCCGCTAATCTGCGAAAAGGAGGTGGAAAATCATTTTGGCATTGACGATTTTTTTTATATATTTCTGGAAAATTCGCGATGGATCATGGAATTAGTCCTATTTTCTGAAACACGGTAATCCGATCAAGAAATATAGGCAAACGTATGGACAAATTACTGCCTTCATAACTTTCCAGATGTTTCGTTAGCAATAGCAGCATAGCTATTTGGGTTGGTTATAAATTCGGGAAAAGCAATCACAGAAATGTTACCATTCATTCAAGAGATACGTACTCGTATTAGGCAAAAGTCGTACATCAAGTAATTTTGTATTGGCAAATTTTGTAAATTTTTCGTTAGAAATTCTGGTCATCAATTAGATGGAAGCCGTGTAGGGTGGAGTCTACCGAAATTGAATAGAAATAGGCAGAAGAATGTAAGAAAGAGTTTTCATCATAATCTTGCTCCCTGTAAATTTTCTACATGTTGAAATCCGATAATTCGGTCAGTTGATGTTGGAGATCAATCTGGTGGGGCAAATTTCCTAAACTGTACTCATTGTGAACTTTTCACATGCTTGAATGCTTGTTTCGCTATTTAGGGTGTCGTTTCGCCCTACCTTCAGATGTAACTACACGCCAGGGTGGTGCAAAATCACTAAGGTCATCAAATTTGTTTGTGAAAGGCATAAGAAAATGAGGAAATGAGCAAACTCTTTTAGTATTTTTCTCCTACCTATTTTTCTGATTCGGCAGTAGAAATTCTTTTATCGTGAAAGTAAGTCATTTAGTGGAAATAGATATGACAAAACCAATTCAGTTATTGCAAGTGGGAGTTTTTCAGTTGCATGTATAAATTTGCTTAAATAGACAAATAGCAATTGCTTCAATACTAGACTACTGGCCAATTTTTCAAATTGTGAAGAGTTGTTCCCGTTAAAGAAAAGACCAGTACAAAATAATTATTCATCCATCATCCTGAAATCTAATTCGACAAAGAAGGATATTAAATGCATATATAGGCAACTGGACTGTGAATTACAAACTTCCAGCGGCTTATAAGCTATCCTGCTGATCCTGGTCGTCAATTTGGGGGAAGGGGATGGAATTTACTGAAGCCGGAAAATCCTTTCATGATATAGACAAAAGCTACATAAATAATTTTTGTATTGGCGAATTATGCAGAATTTTTGGCAGGTGTTCCACGTACTTGGTCGTGGTTGATAGGAGGAGTACAGGGTGGCATTTACAAATTTTCGCTTATCAATTCAGGTGAAATAGGCTGAATAATGTAAGAAGAAATTGCCTTCAAAGTTTCGCTTCAACTTATTCCGATGAATAGGGCAGAGTGAGCAATACGGTGGGGCGAATTAACTGAAATCCTCTAATCCGTCTATGTGATTTTCGAGACTAAATTCATCTCAAAATTCAGTTTCGAACTTTTGCTGGGTTTAGTACAAATTAACTGAAATAATAGGATAAGGTAAAAGGTTTCTTTACCTTTCCAGCCTTTCCAAGCGAAAGCAAAATTTTCTGAAATATACAAAGGCTGAGGAAATTCAACCGCTTTCACATTATTATCGATCGATTTTTGAATGTTTCGGAAGCTGTTCGGTTGGTGCTTATGGAAGAGAGAGGGGACGGGAGAGATAATTTAGCGGAAGAACGGTCATTTGATAAACATACATATAGCCAAACAAATAAAGAATATAAACAGCTTTCACGATTTTTCTCTGGTTGCAGATGTCTATATAGGTATTCTGCTACTGAGGATGGAAAATCATTCATTGCTGATGTGAGCGGTGATAAATCAGGCGAGGGACAGAATAGAACAAAATCCGCTAATCTGGTCTTCATAAATTAACACGTTGCAAATTTTTCCCATGTTGCAACTTTTGACAGTTCGAGGTGGAAACCAAGGAGGGGCCAATTTACTAAAATTACATAGAATTGTGAGGGCTAATGTAGGGAAGACCTGTCTTCATTAACTCTGTCGTTCAAGTAACAATCCAGTCAAAGAAATTTATTGAAATCGCAAATATTTGACGACAGTTATTAAATTTTCAGAAAAATTTGTATTCATAATTTTGCCTTTTGTGAATTTTATTCGTGTTTCAATAGCAGTTATTCTCTTGTTCGGGGTATAGACATATCCGATGGACCTTATCTTAATGAAATCCACTAAGCTATTCCGACGGTAGAGACAAAGGTATGAGAATGAAGCATTTTCACAATTTTAGTAATTGTAATTTTAACTTCGTTTCAATGGATGTGAAGAGTATATGGTCACCTATACTACAATACGTTAGTTAGTTAGTATGACCATATACTCTTCACTGAGTAGAGACCAATGATTTAGATTAAGCTTACTGAAATTCTGTAATTCGTTTAAAAAATATCGGATAGGTATCCAGTGAGGCAAATTTTCTTAAATCACCTTATTACCTAAAAATAAAGCCTAAAATTTGCTATTTTAACATTTATTTTTGGAAGCGGTAATACGAAATTTCGGTCGCTGTAGGAACGTTGCAGAAGGCTTTTAGATTGTTTTCGCAACTTAGATAGAGACCAAGCCGTTGGTCTAAAACGTTTCAAATGACGGCCAAAGGACACTGCTTTTTAAACTTTTCTTATAGAAAATTTTATTATTGTTTTTTTTTTTTTTTTTTTAAAGAGAACCATGCGGAATAACAAATTAACCTGCATCGGCTTATGCTTTCAGGAGATAAATGCAAGTTTTGTGAAAAATAATTCTTCTTTCTTTCTTTCTCATTGTGAATTTGTTTGAGTTTCAATTTCATTCAGATATTCAGGATGAGGATTAAATCAGCAGGGCAATATTCCAAAATTACGTCAAGATATTCAAGTAATATACCCCAAAATATAAAAAAAAAACTCATTGTGAATTGTTGCTCATTGTGAATGTTCGGCTTATTTCAATGGGTAGGGCAAATCCAGTGGAATCAATTTACTGAAATCCAGCAACTCATCTATGAACTGTACGAAAAGGAACTGTTCTTATAATTTGATCATTGTGAATACATATTTTGCATGTTTCAATAATTACTCTGCTGTTCGTGGAAGAGACCTAATCGGTTGCAGTTCTGTTCGCTAAACGATCAAAAAATAAAGACAAAATTATGAAAAAAAAGTTATTGTGAATTGTTGCCTATTGTGAATTTCCTGTACATACATATACTGCTTGTATAGACCAACCTGTTGGGGTACACTTACTAAAAATCAGTAATTCACCCAAGAAATACAGGAAAAGGTACGATAGATAGATAGATACTTCCGCTCATTGTGATAATAAAAGTAAACAAGAAAAACATTTCGTTAGCGAATATAGTAATACAGTCAGTTTAATTGAATTGTATTGTATTTTTGAACTAGATAGCTGATTTAATGATAACATTAGAACTTAAGTATAACATGAATTAATATATTAAGTGATAAGAAATGTTTAAAATAATTCAATTAAAAAAAAAAGGATCATGTTGTATAGTTGAATTACACACATACACACACTCACTTATAACTAAGTATAGTATTCTAAGTTAGTCACTTAGTCAGTCTATCACTACCTGTTAGAGAGTAATCTCATCAGAAGACAATACACAGTTGTCGTCAAGAACAAGTAGTTTCATTATAACACAAAAAGCACAAGTGTCAATTCATTAAAAAATCCATCCTACTATAAAACTACGGTGAACATTTTATTGGATGACCATACGAATGTCACACTATAAAAATGAAACCGACTGTGCTATAGAAGAATATATGCATGTGTGTGAGTTAACTTTGAGAGACTATATTGCATGTGTATGCTGTATCATCCAATTAACACAAGAGTGGAGTATGTAAAGGAGTATCTTTTAGGTTAACGTTTAGAGACAGTTTGTCGAAGTTTTATACCACCATCTTTAGATTTATTCCATAATGATGATAGAAGCTTTCTAGAAAATACTTTATGGATGTTTTATCGGATCAAAATATTAGTTTAAGCGATGTCACACGATAAATGAATTCCGTGGTACTATATGGTTGCTACAGTGTAAAGTGCTTCTTTAAAGCAAACGAATTGTTGCTTGGGAAGCTTATGCATATTAAAGTAGAAATGGTAATTTTAAAATAAGTAGAGGTAAATAAAGAAAATATGTCCTGATTAATCATGGTTGACATCATACAATAGCGTTTGGCACATTTTCATCACAACTTGATTTGAAGGTAAACAACGAAAATCTAAACACTTTGCTAGTTGCTATATAAAAATCAAATAACCCTGTTGAGAGAAAACTCTAAATATCAGACTGAAATTTCTTTAACGAGTTCCAAGTCGTTGCCAAATGCTTTGTTTAATGTTCTACGTACACTATCAAGAACACTCTAAACGAGAATTGAAGAAAATTTCCCAAATGATTTTAAACGAAAGTGTTAAGCGAGTAACCTGATTTTGCATTTGTACTTTTATGACAATGGATAATTCAAACAGACTACTGTTCAATCGTGGAATTGATACTACTTCACCAAAACTCAAATCGCACAAACTTTCCCATATAATAAAACGATAATTTGACGCGAAATCCTATTTTCCTAAATACATACCATTATACTGCCGAATAAACAAAAGTTACGAAATTGTTTTCCTGAATAGCTTTCTCTCACGTATTCAACCATATTTTTAGATAAATACACCAATAATAAGAATAATAGTTCATCAAATAATGATGATCCCGGCAATTGTAACCAAACTTCCATAACAATTGCCATTAAGGTGAAAAGTTCACAATGACCCAACCGCACACAACATACATCAGACATCGCGACAACTATCATGCCAGCATACACTCGCGGACGTGTCGTATACATATCACAAAATTCCCACACTCTGCATAAAAAAAATATTCAATCTATGCGAATTCGAAAAACCATTACAGAATATTGGTTGTTTAAAACTTTGCCGATTCGATACTAACTTATGGGGAATTGATGCCGCTATTTGCCATCTGAGCGCACACTTTGGAAAATGAAGAAGTCTGCAAAAACGTGCTGTAGTACTATTATGTAACATTTGGCTTCCTTGAACTGATCTTCGACAACACAAAACAAAGTTTAGATCGCGTTTGGTGTTGAGTGTATATCTCTTTCGTTTTGGATATTTTTTCTTGGCGCGGCGGCGCAGCAACAGCATCGATGATGTCGTTTTGGTGCATCACGCAATTCAATTGCTCGGTTAAAGGTGCATACAGAAATTGTTGTGTGACCGATGAGGTAACCTAAGATGTCATGAACTATATGGGTATATGTATACAGAAGATGAGATAGACGGCAATAAAGATTGAGTCAATGCTTAATTGAATTTCTCAGGGAAGTTGTATAGTTTTCAGTTTGATTGTGATTACGAATTGAGAAAATTATAGAAATTATAGAAATTCCAAATCATATGCTGTATTTGCCGAGATAAAAATCTGCACTAAATGTTCTAGAACAGTATATTGCATGGTAGTACTAAAAAATCAAAAAAACAAAATACAAGTTAACAATCAGCGAAACCTTCACGCATTTTATGTGAACCCAACTGGTCACACAAGTCATTGATGTCAGTTAGTATCCTCGAAACAAGCCGCTCAGTACGACATTCATAACAATCAACAATGCATTTGCAATGGTTGAGACAGATTCCACCCAGGCGTAAAGTACGAAACAAATTTATATTTTGACACCTAATTAGTGTTTATTGAAGTAAAAATGCAAGAATATACGCATTAATGAGTAACGTATACAAAAATCCTTGTTCCATGCAGAAGCCGATACTAACAAAGTACGGTGACTGGCAGATATGTTGTACAGACCATGCCGGTACTGTGCTTTATCAAAGAAGTAGCGTGCACGATCTCATCCCTTTTATTACATTTTTTTTTCACATCCAAGATAATCAAAATCCTAACAAACAACTTATTAGCAATTTGGCAGATTGTCTGAAATGCCGACTGTTTTGCATATCGACCCAACGAACGATGCGAAAAAATGCATTCTGACACCCGCACACCGTCAGCCGGATTGCAATTAAGAATATATTGAGAAGATGAGAAGGAGTCAAGTGGAATTTAATTTTTTTCGCTATCAAATGATTTCTGAAATCCGGTCATTTATTGGCATAGCGGCAAGTCATCGAATCAAATCATACCGAATTAGTGTTTATCTGCAATCTAAAAGGGACTCTCACGTATGTGAAAACATGTTCTTGCAGCATCTCTGTAAAAATATCTTGTTCTTGTGAAATGCATTTTTCATCAGCACTGTTCTGCTTGGAAACACTTCATCAATATGTGGCACATCATTATTCAAAGGATTATGATGTCTTCATTACGCCATGTCCTCTGGCAACCGTGTTGCGGATGCGGCCACGGCCACCACATAAGCGTGTCAGACATATGCTCATAGACGAGGTCGCGTCTTCAAAGTCGGCATACACATAGAATTCAATTATACTGATAAATTGTTGTGATAAAATTCAATTGGATGTGAAAATGATATTTATCTTAATTCACATGCAAACGTTGACAAACGATGTTTGCACTATACCATCATCAATTACGTCGTTGCGTCGCATCGCATAATTGGGTGGAGGCAATAACAAAATTCTAGTTGCAAATTGCACATAAGGTGTGGTCGAAGCAAGATACATTATACGAGTAGAATCGAAAATGTTCTGGCTGCTAATGGTGTATTAGGCAACTGAAAATAATACGAGGTAATAATATTAGGAGAAGATTTGTGATGATTAGCTTATTTAAAAAAATATGGTTTTCTATTTGCTCCGTAGCTTACGAATGAAATTGCCGAAAAAATCATTTTAAAATAGACTTTTCACATAAGCAACATTTATAGTAACAAAAACGTAGCACTCACAGCTATTTGAACCCTTAACTACATTCGTGGGGTAGTTTTCTACCCCAGTCATCATTTTTTTTTATCAGAACTAAGTTCGTATTGCACCATGTTCGTGCAAACTTCATGTAATCACTGCTGACGTTGTGCTCTCTCTGAGTGCAGAATTGAGTCCTTCTACATGTAATAGTCTTCTTCTTCTTCTACTACATGCAATAGTATTCTCGGTAAATGCACACGGGGGGTAGAAAAATACCCCACGAATGTAGTTACGCTGGCCTTTTGTTCATCTTTTACCTTGAGTATTTATTTTTAAGACATATCGCGATATTTTTGTAAGGAGAGATTACACAAATTTTGGAAGAAGATTTTTTAGATGTAAATTTAAATGTGTTTTTTCTCTTTAAATAAAATGCTAAATCAGGATAAGGAACTTCCTTACGGTACTTTTTTCAAAAATATAAAATCATAAGAAGACCTCATGTCAATATTCTTATGTAATGTCAAATTAGAAAATTGTTTTTGTTAACTTTAATTCTAGTTTGCCTTAAATTTAAAACACTTAACAAAATTAAAAAAAAAATGTATTTTATTTTTATAAGGAAAAATATCCTTTTTTCTACGGAAAAATAGTGGTAAGGGTTAATTTTCAAAGTAGCAATAGGGGATCTACTTGGCACCAAAATGTAATTGAATAGTGGAACGAAAAAGTTCGCAGTCGGCAAATTTGACCTCAGTGGGAATATGTAGGATTGCGATTTTCGGCATTAATAAATTTACAAAAGAATACCTGTCGATGTTTAAGGATATAAATATTTGAAAGTTGCAATATTAAAAGTATGTAATTGAATGTACATACATACTTATTAACAGAGCTATTCGTCATACAAACATAAAACGAATGTTTAAATTGAAAAATTTACCTGAAAATTAAACTTGGGAGATTAGGACCTTAACATTATTGATGCCATGTAACTCATTCGCAGTACAATAAAGTCTTTTAAAGACATTAACAACGACAGCGAAATCAATGCATTAGTGGAAAGCTCCATGATTTTCGCAAGGGAATTTGATATTGAACCTGAATCAAACTACAAAAAAATAACACCGAACTCGTCGTGCTCCGAAAAATTGGACGAATCATCTCAAACTACAGCCGAAATAGACTTTGCAACATTTTACCGAAATGAGTTCAAAACCCTATTTGACGTTTTTATCTTAAAGTCGACAGAAGAATTGAAAAAGCCAAACTGCTCCAACCATTTCAAGACATGCATATTTTAAATTCCGGCCGATAGGAAAAATTTCACGATAATCTCAGTAGCGGTGATCGAAACTTGTTTTTTTTTTTATTTCAAAGGAGATCCCTGAATGCCTTCATGCTGAAATTCAAATTGTTCTTGATAATTGCCCCGTGTGTCAAAATTTTGGGGAGATAACGACAAAGGCTTTCAATCTAAGGACCGAAAGCTTACAAGATTAATCAGCTTATTTTGACATGTCCAGTGACATCAGCTTCGAGCGAACGATCATTTAGTAAATTGAGATTAATAATAAATCAATCATTTACGAACGTTAATAGGTGATGAACGTTTAGGCAATTTGATGCTAATGTTTCCTGCGAAGGATATGGTCGATAAAATGGATTTACATCGAATTGTAACAATGGTTCAAAATTCGGTCACAACTTAACTAAAATAACAGGCGCGACAATCCAACATTGGACTAAGGCCGGAGAATGTGTTAGTGACATCCTATTTCCAAGATCTAATCTGCTTTTTTTTGTTGAGGTAATGAGATCAGCATCACGCTCAGCAGTGTTATTTATCCCCATAAATGGGTACTCGTTTAACATCTGAGTGAGATCATAGTCCGTCACAAGCTCGTGAGTTCGAAAAACACCATGGAACACGGTGAGATTTGAACTCATGAACCTGTGCACCGAAGGTGCGCGCACTAACCGCTAGACCAGCCAGACTACTCACAACTTAACTGGTTTGTATCAAATTTCTATTTACCTATTCATACAATCCATCGTGTTTCTGTCTTTGTATTTTTCGATCGAGAAGTACGGAAATTTCGCAAAAATACAACAGGAATTTCGCATAAACTAATTTTGGATATTGGAAATTTCGCTGAAATTAACATAAAAACTTAGTTCTAGTTTTGTAAATTTTCTTGTTGTTATTTTAATTTTCTGTAACCTTAGAAATTCTGTAGATTTACAGTTAAATGACTGTTCAAAACTCGCGTTGCAAAAAAAAATGTCAGTATGCCAACTGCATCATACTCCGAATTCAGACAACACACGTGTACTATAATCGACAAGGAGTTACGATAACGGTAAAACGAGAAACTGCTGAGGCATATGCTGCTAATATCGTTATGCTTTTATTTTTTATTTTAATGTTAGGGCCCGTAGAAACACAAGAAATACTCTCCACAAAAAAAGCCGCATTGCAGAAAACAAAGTTCCTTCATCAAACCTCCAACTATATGTATAGTGCTTTCTCGGTGTTCGGCAAGCCATCGTGCTCAATTTCTCTATTCTTATTAACGAAAAATGTCTGAAAAAAATCTGAGATGAAAAATGATCTCCAATAATTGACATTTTTGAACAAAAATAAGCTTTTTTGTGGAAAAAGTCCAAATTAGAACATTTCACATTTATTCGCATAAATGAGCAATTTTCGCCAAAATTTGCATCTATTTCGTAAAAACGAAATTTTCATACCACTAATAATAATTGTTGAATTTTCAAATGTAGTCGGCAAATTTTTTTTTTCACCCCCCATCAAATGTTTTCTCAACCAGAACCAGGGATCATTCCAGCAACGACGTAAGCAGCTTCGAAGTTGCTCGCATATATTAGGCATAATCCTTGCTAAAGCCACGGTCGTGACCGCCGCTTTTCCACATACAGACTTCAAATGATCCCCAAAGTTCAGTCTCGAAGCTTTCATAACCCCGAAATACCTAATAGTTTTTTTTGGAGGTTATGATATTGATTCTGACATTTCTAATTTCATGCTGAGAAATTATCGCCAAAACGGGCGATGTGCCTACACCGCAGGTCGAGCAACGCGAAACCGTGGAGCGGTATAAAGAACGAGGCAAGGAAGAAGAAGATGATATTGATTCTGTAGAAATATCATTATAGAGGGTGTTTTTTTAAGAATGATAAAACTTCAAATTGAAAAAAAGAAACAAAATATTAACTTTAGTCAATTTTTTAATTGGAATAATAAATGTCATACATTTAACATTTGAAAACGATTTCAGGCATAGGGCCACCGCGGCTGTTCTTGACGAAGCGCATTCTTGACGTCCAATTCTGGACCACTTTTTCGAGTACTTCTGGCCGTATGTCACCAATAACGCGAACAATATTGGCGTCGAAGGCGTCAATTGTTGCTGGTTTATCAGAATAAACCTGTGATTTAGCGTAACGACACAGGAAATAATCGAAAGGTGTTAAATCGCACGACCTTGAAGGGCAATTGACAGACATTGAAAGACATTGCTTGAAATCAACTTATCACCAAATTTTGATTTTAATGATGGTTGATTTTTTTGATGGTTTCTTCGACGTGGTATTGTATCACTTAGAGAGTGCGTGGTACTAAATCTATTCACAATTTGACGGATGGCTTGCTCAGATGGACGATTATGTATACCATAAAAAGTCGTCTATAAGTTGCGCGAATCGACGACTGATTTTCGAAGTAAATTTCGATAATTTGGAAGCGTTCTTCAGTCGAGTGAGTCAAAACATTATGATTTGTCAGGTATACTGAAATAAATAACAAAAAAAATTTGATTCAAATGTAATATTTTGTGTTTTTTTTTCAATCTGAAATTCTATCATTCTTAAAAAAACACCCCTTACATATTCAATTATTATTCTAGTATACATTATATTGTTTTTTTATGATGGAATACCTGGTTCGCAGAAAGTTACATCTAGTGCATGTATACTACGAGTATGCCCATGATCATTTCATTTTCATTTCTTCTCCGTCAACTACCTCAAATTAACGACAAGGCCAAAGAGAGCTAAACCATTGACCGTTGATCAAGGAAAAGGAGGAGGTTTTTCATTCTCCTTTTCAGAAAAATTCTCGCGGAAATAACTGGGATAATTTTCAAGGCATGATGATGGATAAATACTGAATTTGCCTTGTTCTCGTTTCGAATTCGGTATTGATGATCTTCGCTCACAGTTAAATCTTTTGAAGAATATGCCGGGCCGAAATTGCTGATCACTTTCGAAGTACATACATATGTATATCGAGCACAGTGAAGTGTCTTTTGAGCAAGGTAATGCATACATATCCAATCCTTCTCCTTATTCACAGGGTTCGAACAGGAAATTTAGATAAATTGTTTGATATTTAACTTCATAAAACTAGATATACTCGTATAAAATAAAAAAAACATGTATTTATGTAATCTTCAACACTTCGGAATTACAATGGAATCAAAACGGGTAACAAAAAGAAACTTAAAGGTCATTCTCATGTTGGATACTATTCTAGGTGGTTTCTGATCAGATGTTTTTTTCGGTGGTTTTTCTGGCCAAAACTATTTTATGAAATTTTAAAATTCAATTTACTTTCGAAATAAAATGCGAACCTCAATTTTTAAGATTCAGAACCAAAATAACTAATCATTGTTAAGTTTTTCCACACACTTATTGTCGGGTTTAAGCATTCTTGGTGCATCTCGATTACTCTAGTAAAGGCGGAACGGTAAAATGCAATGGATAGAGATATTTTCAAGAAGAAATTATTTTCACTGTGTAGGCTCCCTGCCAGTAGCTTAAATAAGGGGGGATCAAGGGGATCAATCCCCCCGTTTCGGTCACAGTTTTTTTTTGTTATTACTTTAGATACGTAAAACAAATCAAAAGTCAAATTTTAGCTGGAATTATTTAACGTGTGTAGTGTTTCATAAAAACGTGAACTAATTTTCAGAACTGTAATAGAAAATTCAGCACTTCCTCAAATTTCAATTATTTCAATTGTAAAATAGAACCATATCTAGAAGTGCTGGTAGAAAAATTATATGTAAGTACTGATTGAAAATTTGTTGCTGGAAAATTAAATGTTCAGTTCAAATTTTAAAAATAATATGGAACACGGAGAGCCTTCCACAGAAGCGCAATTTCCATAGTACATAAGTTTATAAAGATTTTTTCAGGAGAGTGGAGAACTAATGCGAAAAAAGAAAAGGCTGCAAAACTGCTTCCAATTTTTCAGCATTTTTTATTTTTTATCAACATTCTTTTTTCTTTTTTATAAGTTAAAATTTGTCGAAAGGTTTTATCGTATATAGTAGGGCAAAGAAACTCTTGACTTTCTTTAGTTGTTCGTAATTTTATTGAATTTAATACGAAAAACTCTCAAAGCTATAACCAAGATTATTTTTTTTTAACTAAATCTTGCTGAAAAATATTCTGCTAATTTTAAGTGTTGGTTGGTTGGTAAAAGTGGTGGCCATAGGCGAGACTTGCCCAGAGCCCAATTAGCACGATAAGCGCCGTTTTGAGACCACAGACATCCGTTAACTGCTTATAGGATGAGGGTTACAGGAAGTATAAATTTGGGCGTAGATGCACCAAAGCGTCCTTTACATGAGTCGAGTAAACGGTAGAGTAGATCGGGACTGTTTTCCACTGTCAAACTTCAAATTCATACAATTTTTCGTTTGGCATTGGAAAAATTCCACTCCACTCCACCATGCACTCGACTCATGTAAACAGGGCTTTAGAGCCATTTAGAGAGGTTAAGGAAGTGAAGCAGCTCGCCGATTTTTGCCTCCGACGCCTCCTCTAGGCTGCCAAAAAACGGACAACCCAGCGCACGGTAACGAGATCTGGCGAGACCTGGGCATTCACATAGGAAATGAAAAAGAGTTTCTCTTTCATTTGTATTATCGCAGCTGCGACAGTGCGAGTTGTGGGGTATACGCAGCCTTGCTGCATGGTCTCCTATTGGCCAATGTCCAGTAATTACCGCTGTGACTCTAGCAATATCTTTTCGCGGTCTGGTCAAGATCTCGGATGTTTTTTTCCGGTCATACGATGGCCATAGTTTCCTTGATATTACGCAAGTTTTAAGGCTCCGCCAATTAAGATTAGCAACTGCGAGATAATAAGCGGAGATTTTACTTTTGACTGCTGCCAACGGAATGTTCACGTGCTCCGCATGAGAGCTTTGTAGAGTTGCCCCTATTCTGGCCAATTCATCTGCAGCTTCATTTCCTTGTATGTTACTGTGTCCCGGCACCCAAAGTAGGGTGACTGTGTGTCTTTCTCCAAGATTGTTCAACGTTTCTCTACAGGTCTTAACGAGCTTGGAGGATGATCTTACGGATTTCAGTGCCATGATAGCTGCCTGACTATCGGAACAGATGGCTATGTTTTTGTTATGTTGTATATTTCCAAGTTCGTGACAAGCTTTCATGATTGCAAACAATTCAGCCTGGAAAATGCTGGCGTGATTAGGCAGACGGTAGGATTCTGAGATATTGAGTATGCCGCAGAAAACTCCTGCACCCACACCACAATTCATTTTTGATCCATCTGTAAAAAAGGAGAAATCGTATTCTCCTGTTAGCACACTCGCTGTCCACTGGCTTCTGGTGGGAAATCTTACATGGAAGTTCTTCCCGAAACTTAGTGTAGTTATAGAATAGTCCGTAGTAGCGTCGATTGTATGTTGTGGCAGTTGGTTAATAATATCAGAGTGGCCATATGGCTTGGCAATCCAGTGACCAGACTCTTTAAGCCTGATCGCACCACAAGCCGCTAGTTCTTTGATAAAAAGGTTGATCGGCAGAAGATGCAGAATTACATTCAAAGCATCCCTCGGACATGTTCGCATTCCCCCTGTAATGCTAAGACATGCTGATCTTTGCACCCTGCCTAAATTCGTTACATTGTACTCTTTACTGAGGGCTGGCCACCAGACCAGTGCCCCATATGTTAAGATAGGACGTACAATTGCTGTGTAGATCCATAATATCACATTTGGTTTGGTGCCCCATCTTTTGTCTAAGATTCTTTTGCAGGCGTAGAAGGCTACGCAGGCCTTTTTAACACGCTCCTCTATGTTTAGTTTCCAGCTAAGCTTTGTGTCTAAAACGACTCCAAGATACTTTGAGCTGTCTGATAGTGTGAGTTGTACTCCGTTTAACTTTGGAAGGGTAAAAGGTGGTAGCTTGGTTTTCTTAGTGAACAGCATCAGTTTTGTCTTGCTAGGGTTCACACCAAGGCCGCAGATTGTGGCCCAGTTGTGGACCAGTCTAAGTGCTCGTTCCATGATTTGACTGATCACGGAGAGGCACATACCTGACACTAGTATCGCTACGTCATCCGCATACGCCACCACATTTATGCCCTCTTCATCAAGTTTAGTTAAAATTTTGTTGATTACCATTAACCACAATAATGGAGAGATCACCCCCCCCTGAGGTGTACCCCTGAGAACGAATTTAGTCAGATTGCTGCTTCCCAGGTTCGCGTGGATTACCCTAGTTCTCAGCAAAGTGACTATCCACTTACTGAACTCCGGCTCAACTCCTGAGTCACTAAGGGCATCGTGTATGGATTCTATACGAACATTGTTGAAAGCTCCCTCTATGTCGAGGAAGGCGCATAACGTGTATTGTTTATATTGAATGCTGTACTCTATATTTCGCACTACCTCATGGAGGGCCGTTTCTGTCGATCGGCCCCTGACGTATGCATGCTGCGACCTTTAAGTGTAATAAATGCAGAAATCGTTATTCTGAAATTTAAAATTTGATAACCGGAAAAGTATAAGCAATCTTGGAAAATGATCCCCTCCCTCTTAGAAAAGCTATCTACGCCACTGCTAACAGTAGAAAGTAAATAGGCCACTATTATCCAATAGTCTGACAATTTTTTCTTAGTGTTTAATATTTTCAAAACTTAAACATTAAACAACTTTTTTTGCTGCCAAATTTGCCAAACCCAGTTTTGGTATAATAGGAACTATTTTATACTGAACTGGAGGATTTCATAACCGAAAAATGTACATATATCAGCAATCTTACAAAATGATCCCCTCCCTCTCCGAAAATCTATCTACGCCACTGGCTCCCTCACCGGCTAACTACCATCAACTTGGTGTCTTGGACATTGAGGTTTTTCGCTGAAGTACTTTGTTCTCAAAAGCTTTTTGAATTTCCATTTTTAAATTATATTATGCTTTATCAACTTATTTTTGATAATGATGATAAAATTTAAACTAAATTGTAGAAATTACAAATCGGAACACAATTTTGATCCGTGGAATAAATGTAGCCATCATTTGATTCGTTTTAAATGCAAATAAACGTAACGCTCTCCATATATTGAGTTGATTTCCGCAAGAAAACGTTACAGTTTGGAAACGTGAAAGGGAATCCGGGAACATTTTTGATGCCAATTGAAGAGACAACTCAATTACTGTGTTATTATTCCAAATTCAATATTCATAAATGCAAATATTTATAAGATTGAAACTATTTATAGGATTAATTATCCTATATAAAGTGCGCCAATGTATAAATTTAATTCAGAAATGTAAGATTTTAAGGATTGTTTAACAAAAATTTCGTACCAAAAATCGTTTGACATTTGAAACAATTTTAGTGCCGACAACAAAACGAGTGCATTAGTACAATAAAAAGACGCATTTTTTTTACAACAGTAAGAACTACTGTACTGGAAATTTTATAAAATTTACAAAATTCTAAATAGAAACGATTCCAAAATATGTATAGAAATAGAATGAATCAAGCATTTTGCTTGGTTTTTTTTTTGCAACATGTTCTTGATTCCTTGCTTGATGTATTTATTTTCACTATTCCGTCCCTTGTAACTTGCGTTCAACAATGATGGTCATTTCCACAAAAAAAAAAATAAAATTTTGAGAGAAATACGTAAGTCGTACCTCGCGTGCTCGCGTGATCCCAAATTCATAAATATTTTGCTTGCCCTTTTAAAAACCTTTAGAATAAATTTGCATTTAAGGACATTGCATTTTTTTTTTTAAATACTGACTATTGTAAAACATTCATAACTGTCATTCCTACGTTGCTCAACATGCTCCGCGTGTAATGTTGGCACCTCGCCGTTCTGTTTAAACCTATTTCTTCATGCTGCTCTACCTATTAACGTGTCATCGTCGAGATCAAATGTTGTTTGTTGGTCATACAAAGTTAATAACCCTCACCATATAGTCAACAAAACTCCAGTAAAAAAAATTTTTTTTTTTTTTCTGATCAAAACTTACCCATTCTGCCTGCGGATCGGTTTACATTAATCTTTAACGAGATGCCACAGTATCAAATTCAAGGAATATTGATGCACTTTTTCATTTTCAAATTATTCATACAAACTTATTCGTATCATTACTCTTTCTTGTGAAAATTAAGATTTATTCCATCTGACATTTATATTGGTATAGTGGCGGTGGTGGCGGATGATATTTATTATTATAATGAAAATGAAAAAATTTTCTTTCGATTACAGTCCTTCACAACCGCTGTCCTTCGTGCATACTTTTATGTACGTACGTATGCACCAGATCCCAAATCCCCGCTATTGCATTTTTCATAATCATATTTCATTTTGATCTTTTTGTAAGTTTTGATTTTTGCTTATATATTTTATTCAGGATTTGATTTATTACCCCAGCGGACTGGGGCGGATATATTCAAAGCTTAACTAGAAGTGTGCAAAGAAGAAGACATTGCATGAATGAAGAAAAAAAACTTATGACACCAATTATTGGAAGAAGAATAATGTTGGCTTGTTAGTTTGGGGATTAAAGAAAGGCATTGATAAGCTAGCATAAAATATTGATGCAAAAAAAAGACTATACATATGCACACAGTTTTATATGAAAAAGAGACGGTCGTCAAAATAATCGCAAAATACATCGAAACACGATTTTAAAATTGAAAAAAAAAATGAAAACTAATTGCAAAATTGAACATGGTTTGACTTTGCTATTTGATCTTAATAAAAAAAACATTTTCACTTTTCTAAGTCAAGGAGAAGCGACTTTTACAATACAATTAAACTGAGGACTCATAAAATCAAGTTACTGTCTGAAGTCTTTCGTTTCGAAGACGCTCGCACCGCTCGCGTACATTCCCATTCACTTTGAAATTAATATACTTTAGTTATAGGCTATAAATTGTACTTTGTGGACATTTCAAATGGGCTTTCACGTAGTTCAATATAGGATAGTCAAGAACAGTGTGTTGGGTTATTTGAAAATCATTGAAAACCAATAAGTTCATGCCGATAAATCTAATCGGAATTTAATATTCTACTTAAAATCATTTAGCTTTCCCATCTATATGGACATTTGATTGGGTTATAAACCAACAAAATTTATTTATTTTAGTTTATACTGACATATTGATTTAGAACTTCCCGTCATCCAGTGAAACGTGATTTCAACCACTTATATTGGTAAAAAATTAAAACCATGCAATCGGACCATTAATTAAAATCTAATAGACTAGAAAATACGCATTCCTAGTGCATTTCTGGAAAGTATACAAGTATAACCTTCAGTCGGGAAAAAGTGCATCACCACACCATCATACCACCAGTGTCTGAGGAATCTGGAAAATAAATTGGTAGTTACACCCACCAATCCAAGAGTAGGCATTTTGTTCATCAGTGCTAACTAAATGAAATTCTGTATACAGTTATCGATGAAGCGAATATTTTTAATTGAATTTTATGAATACAAGCGACTGGACAGCGCGCAACTGTCCAGGCTATACGAGTCCATTGCATCTGATGCATATTGTTTCCGGGGGGATAATCTTTTAACTCTTATATGATACTAACGTACCGCGATCGAACTTAGAAAAACATTGTGAAATGCATACGAACCCTCGTTCGGCAGGAGGCGTTCCAAAATCTAAGACTTGTACAAATTGCTTGATTTCAGATCTAAATTGTGTTCAAGATAACTCTCGTTCAGGAATGAGCGATTTTTGCAAGGAGTTTTGTTAATACATAAAATATTCACAGATATGGGATGGCAATATGTGTTTGCGTTATCTTAAATCATTTTAATGAACCATATCGATCTTAGGGTTTATGTGAGGTGATCAGGTTTGCAATGCAATCAGTTTTCAATTTGCTAGTGCTAATCACGTACATGTATACTCGTAGAGGGGCGCAAGGGAATGACCATCGTTTCCACGACAAACGACCGAACTGGAAAAATAATAATTTAAAATCCGGACTAAAAATTTAAATCCATTTATTGCATAACGTGATCAAATGTAATTTCATATCAACATCATTAACATTAAGGAGGCGTACAGATTGTGTTGCAT
Organism: Microchrysa polita; assembly: GCA_949715475.1. Lineage (NCBI taxonomy): Eukaryota > Metazoa > Arthropoda > Insecta > Diptera > Stratiomyidae > Microchrysa > Microchrysa polita. The sequence goes on along the minus strand of OX454418.1, from coordinate 81,207,176 downwards.
TCGATATACATGCATTTTTTAATTCTTCTTTTTTTTTTAATTCAACTTCCAACATGTAATCAGGAAAGCTGCGGTGAAGCAGAGTTGAATGCATTTCAGCACACTGTCATTTTTCATTTGACCGTATTGCTGCCAAACATAAACAGGCAAATTCAAAGGAACATCATCCTGTCCGTGTGTATGCATTGTTAATTTATTTTCGATTTTTCGTTCCTTTTCTTATTCTCGAAAATTATGCAAACGATCTTGATCGTTAGCTCGCTGTTTGAGGTAAAATTTGTGAGGTTCGTAAATTTTAAACGGTTAAAGGATGATAGCAAAAAGAGGAATATTTATTTATTTACTGCATGCATCTACAGTCTAAAAAAAATACGATATATGTATTGACAAAAATTATGCATCTCTGAATTTTGGCTGTATGACTGGTTATGAGGAAAAAGTTCTGACAGCCGTCTTGGGTCGCGTCTTTGAACGGCTGCAACTTTTGAACGGAGACACCTAGAACTCTGAAATTTGCAGTGAAAAGTCCGCCCAGACGTGCTCTACGTCGCACAGTGGTTCAAGAGCGGAAAAACCCCCCTTTTGCGAAGTGTTAATTTAATATGTTCAATTACTTTTATTTAAAGTAAACATACTAACACATATATCAATAAAAAAAAATTTTTGGCAAGCATACATGCCAACAGGAGGCCCCCAATTTGGAATATTTATGAAATTGCAAAAATACATATAAAATTTGAGGCAAGTTCAAACTAACACGGCTGCTGTTCAGTAGATGCGAGAATTGTCAATGCTTAGGATATGTTTTTCCATGATGTCAAGAAATAAAATATAATACCAAAAATTCTTTTCTGGAAAATTTTTCTTCATAAATGATAGCCTTTAGTTAGGATGATGTTTTTTTTCGGGAAATTTCAACTTTTGGAGAGAAAAATTAACCGTGCGCGGTCGATCGCGGTGCTCATATTGGTATTAAAAAACGCGTTAGAGTTTTAGCTAATTAATAAATCAAGAATTGGCTGCGACGAGCTGCGACCCTCCAAGTTATTTCTATTTTACCGAAGCTCTACATTCCGAAAAATTGCATATTTAGACATTCAATTTGGCATTAATCCCGACAACACTATTGTTTCCGTACTCCAATGCATACCTTTTCTTAGTATGTCGGTAAATGTTATTTAATAGTCAAAACTAAATAATTTTTAAAATGAAATTTAGTATAATTTTACTGTTGTTGTAATAATAATACTCATAATGCTCGATCATTTGCAGACCATGATCCCATTTTTGTATTACTAGCAATTCAATGTAGATCTTACCATGTGGCGTGGCGTCTTTGGAAGCAAGGGAAGCATTGCTTCAACCGTGTTCGACGAACAATTCAATACGGATCCATGACGTCATTGTACAGCTGAGTTGCGGCTATGATATATCTAGATGGCGTTAGTAAAACCCTTGTGTGGGGCATGGGTGCGTTCAACCAAGTGAGCCAGAGCGTGATACATTTACGACATTTTTTCGATAACGTCTTCAACATACGGAGTTCATAGTATGTACATATATTCGTATGCATGTAGATATCTGAATAATACAAAGCATACTGCACAAATGCTTACATGCGTCTTCTTAAGTCCAGACCCAAGCAGCACAAAATAACCTTGGTTAGATTCACAACCCGATTTTTGGTTATATTTTAGTTTACTAATCAACAATATGGGTTATAGTTACAAAAGTGACCATTTTGTTGGAGTCTGAACTTAAAAATTTGCTGCAAAATTAACTAGATGGTTTCATTTGGGACAATTTGTTCTCCTGAAAACCTTAATGTTGTCTTTGTAACATTATTGTTTAAAATTTGACTCAATTGTTGTTCTTTGGAAAATTTTGTTATAAAATAACGTTATTGTTACAAATACAACATGGTTTAATACATAACACAATTGTTAGAATTTGAACCGAAAGTATCTTTTTTATATTTGCAATTATATTGGGTACAATGCTTCCCATCGCTAAACGGAAACAAATAGCATAAAGGGATTATGTTATTAGAATTTTTGGCATATGAAAAAAAGAAAAATAAAACATCGCATGATCGAGAATCAATCTTGCGACCGCCATGCATTGCGCGTGAAGTACTTCAGATTTAGAGAACATGAGAAGTATTTCCTTTATGGCGCAATGGCAATGATGACAGACTAGCACGCAAGAGAACCAGGTTCGATTCCAGCTTGAGGCAAATAGATAAAAAGGTAATTTCATTGGATAAAAAGTTATAAAATATTATAATATCTCTGAGATAAAAAGTGTCTAAGATAAATAAAATTGACCATTCTGAAAAATAAAAAGTATTAAAATTTTAATGTTTTAGCATACGAAATTGTAGTTATATTCAAAACAATTTTACAACAATAATGTCTGAAAGACAACGATATTACAACAATAATGTTACGTTTATAGCCAGGCAAAAACCTCTTTTTTACGGTTTGGCAAACGTTTTTAAAACGTTTTTACAACCATTTTCCTAACAATAATGTCATATAACCATGGTTGTATTTCGGTTATATAACCGTTTAACAACTCGTTTGTGCTACTTGGGGAGATAAAGAATATTTTTTTTAGTTTCCAGTTATCTTTATTTTATAAGGATTTCATTCTCATTTCTAGACAGGTGTACGCGGGTTCCATTTACATGAATGTAACTGCTTCCCTTTACTTCAAACTCACGCCACGCCACTGGATCTTACCTTTACTTTTATTGAAAAGGGTACCTGGATGTGGGAAGGAGTGTATGCTGATAATGATACTGATGCTAATTACTAGGGTTTATTACCTTTAGAGCAGAATTTGTGGCAATTGCGCGAATTCATAAAATTCAACTTTTTAAGATGCAATTAAAAAAGTTCCGATGAACGGTTTTTTTTTTTTAATTTAACAACTCCACAATGGAATAATTCATTATTCCGTTTTGAAACATACGGTTTGTTATTTTCTGCTTAGAATGTCGATGTTCGAATTTACATACCGTGAACTTTTAGATCGGTATGGTAACCGAAGAAGCCCAAGAGGCACGGGATACAGATTACCGTTCAATAAGTTATTCTCACTCTAGAAAGTGCAGTAGAATGGACACATGGATGTTATGAACTTCTACTGCTACTTCTATCATCGGAACCATATATTGAACAATTTCGCAGCCAGCATTAATTAAGGACAAATGAATTTCACGAAGATGTAGTAGGGCTTTTGATTTAAAATTTAATTTTTAAGTTTTAGTTGATAGTATTTAATGTTTAATGAAAATAATTATATAACGGTTTTTTGGTTCAAAACAGAAAAGGATAGGATAACCACCCAAACAAATTTTATAGGAGTTACGCCAGATAAATTTATCCGGGACAACTCCTATAAAATTTGCGTGGAAATTTATCCTGTTCTATTCTAGAAAAAAAAACTTGGTTGTTATATTGCAAACAAAAAACTAGTTTGTGTCTTAAATGACATTAATTAATGATTGATAAAAAATAGTATCCTACTAACGAAAGGTTGCTTTGATGAAAAGTCCATAGGTTGGTTGGACTAGGTGTGACGACATAGGCTACTTAAAACGTTTGTATTTGTTACAAAAATGCTACGTTTATTATGAAACTTCGCAAAAGTAATGCTAATAGTTAAAGCTATAAAATAAAACAATTTTTTTGTGTGTGGATAAATAAGAGGGTTGTGACGGGGTTCGTTTCTACAAAGACACTGAAAAATTGCATTTGTTTGACATTTTACACTTCAGAAGAGGCATTGATAGAAAAAATTCATTCACAGCTGAAATGTACTCAATCTCCCCTTTGATATGATACCCCACACGCCTATATTCACAACATTTTTTTTTTGTATCCTTATTACTCCTATATGGGGACCCCCCTTTAAAATATCCTTATTAAATTTTTTTTTAAATGTCTGGTATTGGGTTAAGCTCCTACACATTCGTACAAAATTGCATGTACCTAGATGAAGCCATTCCGGAAATATATACTTTTTTCCGCAAAATGCCGATTCTGAACCACTGTGCGTCGCCCCATTTAAACGTTTTCATTTTCGCCAAAAATAAAAATTTCGAAAAATAGACCCCCGTCGTCAATACTCTCCCCTATCGATCGACAGCCGTCTTGGGTTGCGTCTTTGGACGGCTGTAACTTTCGAACGGAGACAGCTAGGACTCTGAAACTTGCAGTGAAAAGTCCGACTAGACGTGTTCTACGTCGCTAAGAGCGAAAGAGCCACTTTGCTGAGCTGCAGTGGAAAAACGGAAAAATGACTTCGAAATCGTGAATAGGGAGTCGAGGCCTTTCGACTGCCACCAATTTCTTTCGGCGATACGAAAATTGTCATTTACATTTACTGCCAGTCATCTCCGCCCAAGTAACAATTCGTATGCTTTAAAGAAGCACTTCATCCTGTAACATTCATATAGTAACACAAAATCAGTTTATCGTGTGAAATCGCTTATATAAGTATTTTGATCCGATAAAAACTCCTTAAAACACTTTTCGGAAAGCTTAAAAATTTCTTATATAATCAATTCACGACTTCATCCAATAAGACTTCGATAACACTTCTCTAAACGTTAACCTAAAAATATGCTCCATTAAATACTTCTTTGTAGTCTTTATTGAATGACATAAACACACATGACTGAAATCAACACACACACATGCATATAATCTTCTATAGCACAGTCGGTGTCATTTTTATAGTGTGACATTCGTATGGTCATCCAATAAATTGTTCACCGTAGTTTTATAGAAAGGTGGACTTTGTGATTTTTTAATTAATTGACACTTGTGCTCTGAACAGGCGCGCACAGAGGATTTACGGGGCCCGGGGCATATAAATAAAAGTGGCCCCTTTGAGAAAAAGAACATTTGTCCTTGGAAACTCTATAAATGTTGTTCCTACTACAGGATGCCAGGATGCTGGTACCTGAGAGAGCGGCATTAGGGTAGATAGATAGGGCGCTCGTCTTCGAATCATAGGTTCGCGGGATCGAATCTCATTGTAGGCGCAGGTAATTTTCTATGCTTAAACATCACTAACACCTATAGAGGTCAATGCTGCGCTGCGTGAGCATTTTTATAAAAAAAAAAACAATTGATGAAATCATGAATTTAATAAACGTTACAACGTTATATGAACGCTATTCTCAATGTAAGAATGCAAAGAGTCAAAGTAGCTCTTAGCAAAGTTATTTTAAGTACGATGTTCTTGATTTTAGTAGAAAAACTGTAACGTCAAAATCATGTTTCAAATTACTTGGTTTAATATCGATCCACACTTTTTAGTCATCAGTCGCAGTCACAGTAATTTCTCATTCAAATTGACAGATTGTCAGTCAATCAATTAACTTGAAGTGACTGTGACTGATGACTGAAAAGTGTGGATCGACCTTCAAGAGTGTTTTCGATTGATTTCACTCTACTTTTTTTCTCAGTGTAGGGGGCCCACTCAAGAAGTTGGCGGCAGGGCCCAGAGTGAAGTTGTTCCGTCACTGCTGATGGCATTGCAAAAATCGAAATTCTTGTCTCTTCATAAATGTTACTAAGACCGAATGTGCACTGATCCATAGGAGAACAAAAGTCTAAAACCAAACCAGTAGAAAACGTTGAGAAATTTTGCTAGTTCGAGAGCATAGTTACAGATAAGACTACAATGAGTTAACAACAATCAGACAGAGACTTGAATAAATATAAGTTTATGGAAACTAAATAAGAAATAGTCATTTAAAGGGGATCCATCGTTTTCAGTTTCTTGGTTAGCACTTTCTCTATAAAACACACATAGTTCGAGGACACTCGGATTTTAAGAGCATACAGATTAATTAGATAAATTGCGGGAGAGTGTGCTGTTGATTTCAACACCTAAATTATATCAAGATCAGTGCCAATTTTAGATTTAGCAATTTTAATTGAAAAAAGTAGGTGAAGGGAAATCCTATGAGGTCCTAAAAATGCTTTGAATAAGGCAAAACAAGATAAATAGATATTTAAATAAAATTTATCTGACATCAATTCGTGTAATAATTTTGCAGACGTCTGCGCACTACGAGACCACTGTCCCTGCGGGGCCCTCCCCAACGCGGGGCCCGGGGCAAATTGCCCCTTTTGCCCCACCCTCTGTGCGCGCCTGGCTCTGAAATACATAATTTCTACATAATCCTTGAAATCTTGCATGAAACCCACACGTATGCACTCATTGTTATCTTCGAAACCAATTAAGGTGATCTCGGCGTATAAATTCACTCTATTTTATTGATAAATGATAGGATGCATTGAAGAAGAGTCGATAAAGAATTGTCAAGCATTTCTATAGTAGCAACAACCATTTGTAGTGTTTCCGACCATATGCTGAGTGGTAGCGTGTAGGACGGGCAATCAACAGACATTGGTTCGATGCTAGCTGCGGGAATTTTGTTTTTCTATTTTTTTTTTTTGCAAATTCGTTCAATGACAGAAAATGATGATATAAAGCAAATGACGTACGCCTTTTTTGAAGCATAGTTTAGTGCTACAATAAGGTCCTATTGGATTAAAAAACGGCGCCAAATGCCATTATTGGACTGTTATTCAGTGGTTATACCCTGTAATGTATAGAATAGAATATTTTACGAAGTATTATAGGGATGAAATTGTTACTTGGGCGGTCAAGCACACAGCCACTTTGTGGAGTTGCAGCGGCAAAACACAGGTGACTAGGGGGAAAATGACTTAATCGTTAGTAGGGAGTCGGCACCTTTCGATTGTCTTTTAATATCGTTTGGCAAGACGTTAGCTTTAATTTCAGTCTACTGCCAGACAAACATCTTCCGCCAAGCAGCGAAAATCGTGTTTTTTCTAATAATTGTATTTTCGATTAATCCTATTGTTATATATTTCTCGTCTTTTCTAGACGTTCCAATGGGTTCGATAGATTTTCGCGTACACGATAATGAATAACACTCGCTTTACTGTAACACTATTTATCACAACCACACGGATATACACGGTTTACGATTTCTACTAATTACTTCACTAATTATTATTTACTCGACATTATTCACGGCTAAAACTAGACTGACTCGTCGACACTAGTCGACGCCCTTATATACTCGTTTCCATTGTTCCGGAAACTTCGGTGACGCACTTTCTGGAAACTTCCAGAAAGTCGTTGCTGTTGGCAACCGTATTTCTCGCTAGTGCCACTAGCGCCATCTGGGGCCAAGTACGGAAATACAATTTGGGTTGACGTATAGTCTAGACACATCACAGTATTTTCGATTAATCGTATTTTAGATTATTTTTGATTAATTTAATAATCGATTAATCGAACAGGCCTATTAGCACGGCCGGATTTTCCATATGGGCAACCTGGGCAACTGCCCGGTGCGGCAGGTTTCATGGGGTGCCTAATTTATGAAACTTGCTATTGGTCTTAGATTCTGTGTAAGATGCATTTTGAAAAATCAAGTTACGTGTTTTCAGCTCAATCCAGAGCTCGCAACCACAACCTCACCTCAAATTGCAATGTGACTGCGCTTTGAAAAGTTTGGTATTATCCTTCACGCACGGTTGCTGCGAAAGCATTGATTTCAAACGGCTTACTGGCGGCGGGTAATTTGGTAAACGCATTAGCTTCAGTTTCAACAAGGGCAAAAATATATCATTATACTTCAGTGTCCATTTTTATAGGAGGCCTAGACTAACTCGTGAACCTACATTAAATGTTGGACATGTTTTTAATAGAAGAGTACTTGGCCGTGAGCTCGTGATTTTTCGGCTAAAAGCCACCTTAAATACCCTTAAGTTCGCAAAAAATTCAAAATTAAAAGAGTTTCTTTTTGCTTCAGGCAGTTTGTATGTTTGAATCGGTAAAATCGGACAATGGGGCCATGGGGCTGCCATACAAACCCAACCCCCGAAATTAGGTTCTTCTAAGAATTTTTTTTTATTTGTGCATCAATTTCAACCAAATTCCACACAAATGTGTTTCCATCGATGACACAAAACAAATGTCAGAATGGATCAAATTGGACCATGGGGTCATGGGGCTGCCATACACCCCCCCCCCGTTTTGGTTCTTCTATGAAACATTTTTTCACCAATTTCACAAAACCTTGAATTAATGTGCCTTTATCAAATCAACAAAAAAGGATCTAAGGGGCCATGCTCCCGCATCCCCCAATAAAATTTTCAGAGTAAATATTTTTATTTGCCCACTTATTCCAACCAAACCCCACACAAATATTGTTATGTCGACGCAACGGAACTTTTGTGAAGATAGAAGG